>JAKUCV010005326.1:0-21178 GCA_028386065.3 Turnera subulata
AAAAACAGAACATCGATGTTTGCTTTCAGAACATCGATGTTTTGGACTAAAAACACAACTTTATGTTTGAAATCATGCTAATGAGTTGTATGATTGAAATGTGTTTTGTTTGAGCCAATGCCTAAGAGAAGTTGAGTGTTTTACCTTGTACAAATGGGTCCTAACTTCTCTTGCTCTTCTTTGCACTTCAACTCTTGATCATATCTTCACTTGAATTCTTGATCACTTTGGTTGAGTACTTGTTTGCTTGATTTCTTTTTGCTTCATCTTAGTTATGATCTTGGTTTGTCATTTATCAAAACCTGTAATAAGTGAACCATGAAGACATAGGTTCTAACACATGGTTCTTCTGACGGAGACACAGTGGCAACCACGGGACGATCACGGTCTGATCCCACTCCGGTTCCCTACAGCAAACCGGTTCGAGATTCCTGGCCAGCGCGACAGAGGCGGCATGTGGTTCTCTTGGAGCGACAGAGTCACGGTCAACATCAACAGCGATCCAAACAGCTTCCGTGTCAACGTCGTTCCGAACCGTTAAATGTATTTTTTATTTTAATAAAATATCAAAATCGTTGTAATATTTCCCTTTTTATAAAATATAAAATATCAAGATCAATGTAATGTTTCTGTTTGTAATGGTATTATTAGTACTATTAATAATATTTATGTTTCCGTTTAATTATGGCATAATTTCATCCTGTCCTTCAGCATTGTACATGTCTTGCGGTGGATCCATAATAACGCCTATATGAATGCAAACAAGTCGAAAAATATTTTCTCGAAATTATAATTCCGGAGCGGACTTATGCACAGGGAAAGAATCACTTTGTAAACCCAAAGATCTGAAGCCCGCTCCGCTACCAACTGTGGAGGCCCGTATCCCAATTTAATAAAAATAAAAATATTTAAATGAAAGAGAATTATCAAAATACTCTTGAAACCCGGGATACGAATACCGATGCCTCAGCATACAAACATTTTCCATAAAAAATTATTAACAACGAGATGTCATAAAAATAAATGAGATCAACCGGCTTATCCAGTCGTAAGCCACCACAGCATCACGCCGAAATAATATCACAAAATTAAACTCCTGCAAACCGCCGATATAAATGTAAAACATTTATGACATCTCGAATCGTTACTCATGCAGCGGAAGGTGAAAGTAATAATAAGAGTCAAGGTAGAAAATAACATGCATATGGCCCTATGGATCCAACCAAGAGATGATGCACAACTACCTGCTGAAGTGTCTGCGTCTGAACTCCGAGTCGATAGTATAAGTGAGACAGCACGCTAACTAAAGTCTGAAAAACAACGGTGGCGATTATGTGAGTCGCCTACTCAGTGAACATTAAAAGTCTAAGTATACATGAAAGTGAAGTCATGCTCGTAGGGTAAGTAGTTCACGAGCACAAGTACAACATACAGACAAATCAGAATCAAACACCAACACATAAACATCTTATTGTATTATTGTTCCTATTAATTAGTTTCAGTGCGATATTTTAATTGTTATAATTATTATTATCATTATGGGCCCTCTACTGTGAGTCAAGTCTCGGTAGCGAATCTGATCAGATCAGGGTGTGAAACCCAAATGTCGAACCTCAGAAGGGGTAGATTCTGAGGCCAAAAACCACTGAAAAATCTCGAGTGGCCGTTAGCTACCTGAGGGTGCACTCAGACACACCTAACCGGTGCAAGTCTTCTAGGGGTGCACCTACATCCCCTGGGATACCATGCTAAACAGCATAAAGTGACCCGAGGGTACCCAACCCTCCCTCGGGGCTTCCAACCGATACACAGTAGAATTTAGTATTTTATTATTAATTACGTTTTTACATTTCCGTTGAGATACATTATGTCTTTCAGGGAAGTGTGAATTGTATGTGTCCCTATTTCAGCCCATAACCACACACTATCACCAAAGCAGTTTTTCATAACAGTTTTTCATATAGAAATTAGGCATGTGAGAACAATCAGGTATACAATTCCAATCATCGCATGTAGCAAACAAGGCAAGTAAACAAACAAACCACACCAACATGCATTCACAAAACATATATAAAAAGACTTGTAATGTCACCTCAAAATGCAGATTATGACTTCTCCCCGATCTGAGTCTACGGCTTCCGAGGTATCTCCCGTGCCTGAATACCGGTGCATAATATAATCACTAAACCCATTTTAGAAGTAAAAACGTGTATGTATACTAATGGTATGCTCTAATCGAGTAACTACCGACCCTAACTATCCGACTATAAGATTTCCGGGTCTAAGCCCAAAAGGATATTATTTTTTTTTAACCTCCAACGATTGGGAATCTAAGGTTCATCTGTTTAAGTCCATTAACAACTCTCGGGCCTAAAGCCCACTAAATCCTTAATCACAAATTCCGGGCCGAGGCCCACTTCCTTAAGTCCATATTTACTGATTATGAAATTGGGCTTCGAGCCCGTTCTTAATGTCCGTGAATTTAATTATCCGTGATTAGGTCCTAAGTCCATAACTTTAAGTCCATGAAATGTTCTTAATTTTATAATTAGGTTATTGGGCTTGGGCTCGGTTTTTTCCTAAAACTGTCCTAAAGCCATCCCGAGCCCAAGATTAATCGACCTATATTCTATGCGTGTCGGTAAGACTTCCCGGCCACACACTCTAACTCTCGACTCTCGATAATCCATAAATTTCATATAAGTGTAAAAGTATATTTATACACCCGATAAATCCTTTAAAACTTGTACAAACGGAATCGAGACTAAAACCGAGAATAAATACCGTTTTAAAGTAGTAGAACAAGGAAGATTCTCCGCTGGACAGAACCCGATCCTTCGCTGGAAAATTCCCAAGCCTTCGCCGGATTCCGGGCAACTTGCCGAAAAAAACTTCCACAGCACTGCCCTTATCCCAACAATCATCCAACACCAAAACTCAATTCAATACACAACCCACAGAATTTCAATTCCTTTTTTTTTTCCATATTCACAGAAGCATCAACACTAATTGAAATGGAGATTTGGCTAAGTAAAGGCTTACCCGAAAAATGCTGCCCACTGCCTAACTCAAGACCCGTGAATGGCAGCAACCCGAGCACCACAACCAAGACCCAACACACACCAGCTACACAGACCCGACCCTCACCTCCTGCTTGCGGTCCGAGGACAACCGGATAGTCACCGACAATACACGCCAACACCATGACAACAACACAACCCGCCATCACCAGTAACAACACCACCCACCCCCACACGCAGCCTCCACTGTCCCGAGTGAGCACGCAAAAACCACTAACCCAACCACAACAGTCGCCGGCCACCAACACAATTGCGACAACACACAACCCACACAGCCACCCTCAACGCCGCAGCACACGACATACACACACACATCCGGTCAGAACCGACTACAGGGTAAACGAAGAGCGGACAAGGGAATAGAGGAGGCGGTGCTTACCGGAGGAGTCGAAGGCACGACTCACTGGTGGCCTCGTCGATTCTGCACACGCCAACCCTCGTCCCAGTCTCCTCTGCGACTCGTGGTGGTAGCGACGGCTTCGTGTCCCAGCGACGGCGACACGAGAAAGAGAACAGAAGGTGGTGTCGGTGGCGAGAGAGAAAGGAGATGGAGGAGTGATGGGTTTTGGGGGTAAAACTCAAAGAAGGGGAAAGGAAGAGATAGGAGAAGAAAAGAGGTGAAGATGGTGGAGAATCATACCGTTGAAGGAGGTAGTGGGAGACATGGCCATTGAGGCAGCGGCGGAAAGTGAAGAGGAAACGGAAAGGAAGAAAAGAAAAAGAAAAAGAAGAAGGGAAGGAGGTCGCATGCCTGGCTGGGCTTGACCTAGCCAGCCAGACGACGTGTCGTCTGGTTTGGCTTGGTCAACCCGCCAGGTTGACTTTTTTTTTCTAAAACCTAAAACGACGTAGTTTTATCCAAACTACGGTAGACCCCGTATTTCATCCCGAAACACATTTTATATCCGACAAAACTCAAATACGACATAAAATCAACCTAAAATTAGTCTATCCAAGGAAATTTAATTTTATTTTTATCACCAAAATCCGAAATTTCTTATAAATTAAAGACGAGAAATCGGGGCGTTACAGTTCTACCCACCTTAAAAAAAATTTCGTCCTCGAAATTCAATCATCAACTCCGTAGGCCCTACCACGATAAGCTTCTGGAGTGCTCTACCAGGTGTCCAAACTCAATGCGAGATAATGCCTATACCCTTAGGTGACATTTCCTCCGCCTATATAAACCGAACCTCATAACTGAGAACTCACTCTCAACCATGGACTCACCACTAAGATCCCGTACTACCTCCGACTCAGAGGATAACAGCTACATCGGTGGTACTGCCTTCCCGACAAGCTCCGATGAGGAACCTCCTAAGAAGCGGTTCAAGACCAACATCATCGGCCTGAAGGAGCATATGGTGGTTCCTCCAAAACGGCGAAAGAAGCGTGTAAGCAAGGGAGGACCTGCTGGTAACAAGGATGCAAAAGATAGGAAAGGCAAGGCAACAGCTGAGGGCAGCACACCACTGCAGACAATAAAGCAGCTGGACACCTCACTGAAGAAGGTCAGCTCAGCGGTGATGCAGATTGAACTGGCCTGTATGGGACTCTCTTCTCAGATCGTGAACATTCAAGAACTAGTAAAAGATCTGAAAAATCATGTAACTCCGTAGAGTGCTTCTCCTTTATTGTAAAATGTTATGAAATCAATAAAATAAGCTTTCTTCTTAAATCGAAATTCTTCTGTTACAAAATCTCGTGTTATACAGGTTTAAAACAGCAATAAAGGTATGAAATCAATCATAAGGAAATTATAAACGAACTAAAACTCGTTTAATAAAGTCAAAACATTAAGAGGTTATAACAAAGCAAGTTTCCATATTCGGCGCCCTAGATCGATCGTGAACATCCTTGATTCCGAGAAACATAACGCACACAGCTAACGATGACGTTGGTTTCCCTCGTGGAAAAGACGTCCGTTAACTCGCAAGGCGATGATCACGGGAACATCCTGTTTCCTCGAAAGAAACGTTACCCACTTGTCCCTAAAGTCCGCTTGAGCCAAAAATGTCGGTCAAGTCTCGTATCTCTCCACGCTGTCCGAACAGCTGTAAGCTTATCGCACACGGACTCTACTCGAGGTGTGGTCCCCACGGTCTAGCCACAACGGTCACGAGTGCTTGTGACAAAGGATGTAGGAACAAGTCTTAAGGAGACTAAAATGAAGTAGCCCAGGAAATTGAAAATTGTAAGGTAGAAAAGGACTGACAAACTCTGGCATTTGTTGCCCGAAAAACAAACACATAGCATGTCGAAGCAATAAATGAGGCAACGGTAAAATTTCAAAAGCAAAAACTTGAAATTCGAAAGCAATAAACACGCTCTTCTTAAGGTTATAAAAGACGGTAGGGTGAGGAGTAAGTCATCAAAAGCTTTTTAAGGCAGCCACACGCCCGGACAAAGAAACCTCAAAACTCAAGAAAACCAAAACACCCACACGACCAAAACACAATGCCTGCCCCATCATCAGTTTTCTTCGTCGAAGGTGCCAACCTTGGCAGAAGGAACCGACTGGCCTACAGCATGGTCAACGAACGTCCGGAGGAACTACCGAACGAGCTCGGCAGGATGCCCCGGCTGGTCTTCGTCGACGAACTCTACTCGTCACGGTTCTTCGTCACTCCAATGGAAAAGGTGTTCTTCCTAGAGGACCACAACACTCTGAGGACATCTACTACGGATCGGCAAATTCCGTGATGTTCTTCATCTCCGACAGGCTTCAGGAGTTCAACCTGGAGTCCACTTGCCAGATTGTGGAGCAAGGCGCCTACTACCAGCTCTCGATGACGGCCCAGAGCATGCCCAGAATGACGCGCTTACCTCCAACTTGGCCAAAGGCACGGCTGCTGGTGTGGAACTGCAGAGGAGTTGCAAGGCGCGCTCAAGAGTTCTCACGTACGCTGAGGGACTTGAAGAACCAATATAAACCGAACATGGTTCTTCTGACAGAGACACAGTGGCAACCACGGGACGATCACGGTCTGATCCCACTCCGGTTCCCTACAGCAAACCGGTTCGAGATTCCTGGCCAGCGCGACAGAGGTGGCATGTGGTTCTCTTGGAGCGACAGAGTCACGGTCAACATCAACAGCGATCCAAACAGCTTCCGTGTCAACGTCGTTCCGAACCGTTAAATGTATTTTCTATTTTAATAAAATATCAAAATCGTTGTAATATTTCCCTTTTTATAAAATATAAAATATCAAG
This sequence comes from Turnera subulata, assembly GCA_028386065.3. Taxonomy (NCBI): domain Eukaryota; kingdom Viridiplantae; phylum Streptophyta; class Magnoliopsida; order Malpighiales; family Passifloraceae; genus Turnera; species Turnera subulata. The sequence continues at coordinate 6,294 of JAKUCV010005326.1, forward strand.
ATCAATGTAATGTTTCTGTTTGTAATGGTATTATTAGTACTATTAACAATATTTATGTTTCCGTTTAATTATGGCATAATTTCATCCTGTCCTTCAGCATTGTACATGTCTTGCGGTGGATCCATAATAACGCCTATATGAATGCAAACAAGTCAAAAAATATTTTCTCGAAATTATAATTCTGGAACGGACTTATGCACAGGGAAAGAATCACTTTGTAAACCCAAAGATCTGAAGCCCGCTCCGCTACCAACTGTGGAGGCCCGTATCCCAATTTAATAAAAATAAAAATATTTAAATGAAAGAGAATTATCAAAATACTCTTGAAACCCGGGATACGAATACCGATGCCTCAGCAGACAAACATTTTCCATAAAAATTTATTAACAACGAGATGTCATAAAAATAAATGAGATCAACCGGCTTATCCAGTCGTAAGCCACCACGGCATCACGCCGAAATAATATCACAAAATTAAACTCCGGCAAACGGCCGATATAAATGTAAAACATTTATGACATCTCGAATCGTTACTCATGCAGCGGAAGGTGAAAGTAATAATAAGAGTCAAGGTAGAAAATAACATGCATATGGCCCTATGGATCCAACCAAGAGATGATGCACAACTACCTGCTGAAGTGTCTGCGTCTGAACTTCGAGTCGATAGTATAAGTGAGACAGCACGCTAACTAAAGTCTGAAAAACAACGGTGGCGATTATGTGAGTCGCCTACTCAGTGAACATTAAAAGTCTAAGTATACATGAAAGTGAAGTCATGCTCGTAGGGTAAGTAGTTCACGAGCACAAGTACAGCATACAGGCAAATCAGAATCACACACCAACACATAAACATCTTATTGTATTATTGTTCCTATTAATTAGTTTCAGTGCGATATTTTAATTGTTATAATTATTATTATCATTATGGGCCCTCTACTATGAGTCAAGTCTCGGTAGCGCATCTGATCAGATCAGGGTGTGAAACCCAAATGTCGAACCTCAGAACTGTGCATAGCTCGCTCCACATGATTATCATGATTGCATACAAATTCATATGGTTAGTGCATAATGGATCCAGTCGAGGGACGCCAGCTTGTGCAGAACATTCACATGTGAGTATACTTTCTCATAAATACATTTGGACGACAAGTTACCCGTATTTCAGTATTTTAAAATACTGTTGTTTTGTTGATCTCAAGTTTTGGAAAGATAAGTTTCTAAAGGATGAGTTTTGACAAAGTGACATTTACAGTTGAGACAGAGGGTTAAAAATGCTTATAAAGTGTAACTGCTGTTTTTGGGAAGTTTTATAATTTTGATGATGAAATGCTTTTAAAGATTTTATTATAAAGTTCAAACATGGTCATTGCCTGGGAAGAACAATGAGGTAAAGGGACCTTGAGAAGGCAAGAAGTCTGTCTTGTTGTATCAGTGCATCAGAAGTTTCGGCAGAACAAGTAAGATTTAATTATGAATTTTGGTTTTTATATCTTTAAGTGATGGTATGATATTATATGACCTTGAGGAAGTGGGAAATGATGATTTTTGAGTTCTGCTTTGTTTATGACATGATAATTTGAGTTGAGGATTGGATTGATATTCTTGGAAAATTTTATGATTTTGGAGGTGATGCAATTTTCTTTTTAACAAATTGGTTGATGATTTGAGATTTTTGGATACTAAAGTTGTTGTAATGCGATAACTTGATTTGAGGATTGGATTAGTGTTCATGGAATTCTTGATGACAGAGGTGATTTGATCTCTTAAAAAGAAAAGGGTTCGACGATTTGATGGTTTTGATGGTTCAATCTTAAAAGTTTGATGATTTGATGATTTGCGGTATTGTTTAAAGAGTTATAATCGAAGCTATGTTCTTGCTGGTTTGGTGGATTTAGAAGAGAAATATGATTTGATGGATGATTATGCTAGTAATAAATTTTGGAGTATTGATCAACATGTTTGGGAGATGTAATCAAAGTATATTTGAGGAATTTAATTATGATTATGTTAGAGATAAATTTTGAAGTAACGATCAACATGGTTCGGGGGTTATAATTTGGAAAATTTACTTGGATACTTTAATTATGATTGGTGGAGATAATTTGGAGTTTACAGATTTTATGAATTGTGGAAGGAATAGTGATCATGATAACTATATATGGAGGTTTCTAGAATTGGGGGTTACAGTGTGAATTTCGAGGTGTTAGAACTTATACCTTCTTGGTTCATCTCAGGTTTTGATAATTGACAAACAACCTCCAAGTTGAAGCATGACTCAATTGATGATGATCTTAAGCAAAAAGAAGACAATCAAAGGGCAAAGATTCAAAGAAGAAAAGAGAACAAGAATTGAAGCTTAGAAACTCAAAATGTACAAGGTTATACATTCAATTCTTCTAAGTCATTGGCTCAAACGAAAACAACTTTTCCTCATGCTTTTCATAGCATCATTTCAATCACAAAATGTGTTTTTAAATAATGAACATCGATGTAGTAAGTTTAGACATCGATGTTCCTGCCTTCAAATTTTTTCCAAAATGGGCAGTAAGGTCTGAACATCGATGTTGGCATCCCAAACATCGATGTTCTCATGACCGTTGCACTTAAAAAATGGTCTGCCCTATCACAACATCGATGTTGTGATTTGAGACATCGATGTTCTTCATACTGTTTTTCAATTTTCCTTGGCAGAAAGTTTGCTACATCGATGTAGCCATTTACTACATCGATGTAGCTAAAATTTGTCTTCAAATTCTACTTGGCAGAACCATCTGAACATCGATGTTCAGCAATCGTACATCGATGTAGCACTGCTAAACATCGATGTTTACTTGTTGCACATCGATGTTCATACTTTGGCCGCCTTTAATTGTTTTTGGCAGAATGTTTGATACATCGATGTAGCCATTTACTACATCGATGTAGAAGTATCCGTTGGACTCAATTATTGGAATCTAACTGCCAAACATCGTTGTTCTATGCCTAAACATTGATGTTTTGACACCTTTTGCAGACAACTTTTTCAGCTTTTCATATTTTTGTCTAAAGGTGTTTGGAAATGGATTGCATAACGGCCATACATGTTTTTAGGCCTATAAATTGATCATTTAGGCCTCTGAAAACATTGATTAAAATCTGTACATTCTAAGCTTTCATCTTCACACATTCATTACAATTTTTGATGAGCCAATTTCTTTGATAATTGAGAGTTATCCTTTTAGAGCTTAAATTCTGTAACTCATATCCACTCTTGTGAGAGTTCTTTGTTTGAGTGAATTGTGTATTCATACACCTTGAGGGAGGTTAGTTCCCTTGTTGAAATTCATAGGAAGAGGGTATATCTTCTTGTGTGAGAAGTCTTAAGGTGTGGTATCCTTAAGCAAGCATAGGATTCTTGTGATTAGAATTCCTAGAAAGTCTTGAAGTGAGGTATCTTCAAGCAAGAGAGCTGAGGTTCATGTGATTTGAACTTTCAGGGTTTAGGATTCTTGTGACTAGAATTCCTAGGTTGTAACGGTTTGTTAAGCACCCGTAAGCTTAACACTAGATAGTGAAATCCTCAAGTGAGACTTGAAGGGCTGGATTAGCCACACTAGTAGAGTGTGTGTGAACCAGGATAAATTGCTTGTGTCCTTCAATCTTTTAATTCCGCAATTTAATTCCTGCTTATTTTGTTCTAATTCGACTTTCGCTATTCACCCCCCCTCTAACGAAGGGATATTGTTCTCACAATTGGTAGCGGAGCCTAACTCTCTGAAAGACTTAATCGTTTGAGAGTTAAATTTCCATGGCTTCTTCAAATTATTTGTATGCAGGAATCACCTTAGGACAATCCATTACCCAGGCACCATTCTTCGACGGAACAGATTACACATATTGGAAGGAAAGGATGAAAGTTTTCATCCAAGCCAATGACTTTGCAGCTTGGCTAATGATAAAGAATGGTATTCAACTCTCAACAAGGGCGGAAGCAAAGTACAACGTAGATGACATCAAAAAAATCGAAAACAACTCCAAGGCGATAAACATGCTTCAGAGTGCGGTCAATCCGGATGACTATCAGATAATCTCGCACTGCGCAACAGCCAAGGAGATGTGGAACATGTTGGAAGTCATCTATGAAGAAACCAACAACATGCAAGATGAGACTGTCAACCTTTGTTGCATGGCAAAGGAAGAATCTCCGGAAGAGGTAAGTACTTCCAATTCGAGCGATGATTATACATTTGATGAGTTGCAAAATGCATTTAATGAAGTATATAGTAAATTCATTTCAGTCTCTAAGGTCAGTAAGAATTTAAAGAAACAAATTACAACCTTAGAAAATAATAATAAGAATTTGTCAAATGATAAGGATGAGTTATCAAGTAAAATTGATAAGCTTGAAGAAGAAAAGCATGCTCTTAATGTGTCTTACAATGAACTTAATGAGAAAATATCTTCTGATGTATGTGCTTGTGAAGTATTGGGAAAAGAGAATAAGTCTCTTAAATCTCAAGTTGATGATTTAAAGAAAACGTTAGAGAAATTCACAAATGGCACAGATGGTCTTAATCTTCTCCTAGGACAACAAAGAAGTCCAACACAAAAAGAAGGATTAGGTGCATCCCATGTATCAAATGATGTCAAACCTATTGTGCATAATGCTAAGACATATAAACTCGGTGTCTCATCCTCTACTCACCATACTACATCGCATGAACATGCTAAACCACATGCACATCATACTAGATTATATGTTCATGACACAAGAGCACATATTCATCATAGAAGGTCATATGCTCAAAATGCCAAACCAAATGCAAGTAGTGGAAGAGCTCACTATGCTAAAATATATGCCTACAATTGTAGGAATGAAAAATCTCATTACACTAAACCTAGGACACACATAACTCAACCTAGGGAAAACAGGATTATACCTAAGGAAAACAAGTTTACTAGAATGCATAGGTATAATCGAAATGGTAATTACTATCAACCTAGAAGAATGCATAATCCTAATGTTATTTGTTACTATTGTAATAGGATAGGACACATTGCCCCGGTATGTTTTACTAGGCATAGGCATTGGGTCCAAAAAGAAGCTCATTACCATTATGTCTCTAACACTCAAGGACCCAAAAAGATTTGGGTACCAAAATCCCATTGATCTGTTTTACAGGTATGCTTGAAGGCATCAAGTGTACTTTAGTACCTTGATTGCGGATGCTCCAAGCACATAATCAAAGAAGCATCCAAGTTCTTAATTGATTCTTGTAGAAATACAAGGATAAGTATTGTTTTTACAAGTAACCCTCATTAAGGCAAAAAGACAGGGGGAATAAGCAAGCCGAGACAGTAAAACATCGATGTTTAGGAGCCAACATCGATGTTGAGCGGACTTCAACTCATATCACTTCCAACCAGCAAGGGTCCAACATCGATGTTTAGTATCAAAACATTGATGTTCAGGTAAGTACTCTAAACTCATTAAATTTTTAAACATCAACTTTGATAAATTGCGTTTAATGCTAATTTCATCACACAAACAAACAAGAGTTTATTGATGTTCATATTTTACAATCACATTGCAATTACTCACACTTACATACTTGGAAAGACACACACACACAAATTATATTACAAACTCATATTTCTCACACTTATCACATATCTATCTATTTGGCTCTGCACTCACTTTAAAGCCACTTGGCTCATTTGTAATGACAACTCTGAGGCTATCATTCCATGAAAACCATATGCCTCCAGTGTTGTTTTCTCCATGTTTTTCAAAACGGTTCGCTGGCGGGAAACGCAAAGGAATGGCGCCATGATGATCACCTTCTTGCCACTGAGTCTCAGTAAGCAGAACCATATTTGGCTTATACTGGTTTTTGAGGTCTCTCAAAGTACCCACAAAATCTTGTGAGTGCCTCGCCATACCTCTGCAATTCCACACGAGCAACTGAACCTTTGGCCATGTTTGCGATAATCCTCCGACGTGAGGCAGACTCCGTGCAAGCATCGAAATCCGATAGTAGATACCTTGCTCAAGATATTGGTTGGCCGTCTCCAAGCTAAAATTTTCAAGCCGCTCGGAGATAAAAAACATTACGGAATTAGCAGAACCAAAGTAAGACGTTCTCACCTCATTTCGATGCTCCAGGAAGATGGTCTCCTCCATTGGAGTAACAAAAAATCTGGATGAGTAAAGCTCATCCACAAATATGAGACGCGGAATTGTACCTAGTATAGGAGGGAGCTCCTCAGCCGGCTCATTAACTATGCTATATGATAAGTGGTTTCTTCTGCCTTGGGCGGCTCCCTGAACAAAGAACACAGACGATGGGGAAGGCATTTTCTTTATTTCTTGATTTTTTTTTTGGTCTATATTTTCTGTGTTATTTGTGGTCTAACCATTTGCCTTTTATAGAACCAAATGTACGGTGTCATTCTTCCAAGGGCAGACCCCTACCACACTTGCCAGTGCTTAAGAAATACTTCGACAAATAGAAACGCCAATTTCATTATTACTAACCGCCAATTTCTCAACTAATCAAGCATCTGTTTTGTTGAAAATCTTGGCCTAAATTGCATTATTGATCCATCACGGGATTCACTGTCTGATGAGTTGGGCATCAGAGGCAACCAAAGTCCAACCGACAAGACAATTTCTCAAACCCGGTATACTTACGACAAGGAGACACTTCCTCATCCCGGGAGGATAGAAATCCAAGGAAATATTTCTCGGTGGCAGAGAGGCTTCCTTACTACCTCTTAAATTTGTTGCATATGTTTCTATCTTGATAATGCTTGTATCTTTTTGTTACTAACTCGAGCATCCAAGGCTCTACTAAATCTGTTTTGTAGGGACAACTCGATTTGAACGACAAGCAAGGATGCACAAGCAAGGACCTTACTAGGCAAAAAGAGAAACATCGATGTTGTTCTGACAAACATCGATGTTGGATGCATCACACAAGTGGCAGAGTGTTGAAAACATCGATGTTGCGTATCACAACATCGATGTTCAGGTAAGTTTTCTAACACCAACATTTATTAAACATCGATGTCTTTGTCAAAAACATCGATGTTGAGTCAAAATTATTTATTGCATTTTCTTCAGTGTACATCGATGTTGATTTATACATACATCGATGTTGTACCCGCGTTTTTTTTTTTAAAAAATCTAGTCCTTGGGCAGATACATCGATGTTGGAAAACAATACATCGATGTCTAGTATTAAAAATTCTTCTCTTATCAGACAGTGATATAGGAACATCGATGTAGCAACTCTGCACATCGATGTTCAGTCCCCAGTTTTCAAAAATTATAGCCGTTGGGTTCGAAACATCGATGTCTGTCAAGAGAACATCGATGTTCGTACGTAATCTTTTTTTTTTGAGTTTTCAGGCAGTGGACTTGAAACATCGATGTATAGATTCTAAAACATCGATGTGCAGTCACTGTGGAAGACAAAACATCGATGTTCTGGACAGCTACATCGATGTTCTGCACGGGTTTTTCAAAAAAATATAGCCGTTTTCTGATCGTTTATAGCCGTTGGGAGACGCTCCAACAGCCATTTTTTGGCCTATAAAACCCTCCTTGGTCTTCATTTCTGCACTCACTCTTTCTTTTCCATCCTTGCATACTCTAAGCCCTTCTCTTCCATTTTTCATATCTTTCTTCTTCTCCTTATCCTCTTGTTCTCACTCCACAACTTATTTTCTTGCTCCTTTCTTTTGAAACAAAATCATGGCTGGTGGAAAAAGATCCTCTACAAGCCAAAGAAAGGAGAAATCCTCCAAGAAACAAGCCACACCCTCCGCTTCCGATACCAAATTTCCTGTTTCTAACACCGAAATTTGGTTCACTACCAAACAAGACCTCCTTAATTTTCAAACCAACTTTGCTACCCGAACCATAGCCTCCACTCGATATCTTCCTGTAACCTATCCAGCACTCAAACATTATGAAAATCTTGAGAGGCTCCTCGTCGACTCTCACCTTTGGGATTTCGTCACTTCATCCAAGGACATGTTTAGTCCAGATTTTGTCAGGGCTTTTTATTCCACCGTTCGCCCAGAGGGAGATGGTCTATTTGCTCTTGTCAATGGCGTTGGGATTTCCATTACCTTGGCAGAATTTGCACAGATAGCTCGTCTACCAGTTCAAGGTGTCAACATCTCATCTTATGGTGGTGACGACGATTGGATTACACAACATGAAGCCCCTCTTCTTATCGAGCTCGGCATTACCGATATTGTGAAAACTCGCTCCGACAGACCAACCATCCATTCTATCGATCCGGAGTATCGAGTGCTCTTTTACATTCACACCCGGATCCTTAAACCCCGAGCCGGGAATCACACCGTGCTTTCGGTAGAAGATGAGAAGGTGCTTCATGCCATTCTTCACGGTTCAGCAATAAACTGGGCACGTTTTGTTCTCATGCACATGGCTCGAATATGCATTCCAATCACCTCTGCACCCCCTTCCATACGCTTTCTTGGTTATGAGTATTTTATCGTCCAAAGGAGTCAATGTCAATGCTGGTGCTCAACTCCCTCACTCCAAGGCATGGCAAATAAGTGATGCCACTTTCCGCACCAAAGCCGGACAACAATTGGTTCTGGTTGCAGCCGAACCAACCCCTCAAGAACATCAAGAAGAAGCTCCTCAAGCTCCAACCGTGACCCTTGAGTCTATTGCAGCATCCCTCCAAGCTTTACATTTGAGTGTCCACACCTTGCAGCAAACTACCCGACACTTGCAGAAAACTACCAAGAGCATGGGACGCTCCATCGACCGTATTGACACGGAAGTGCAACGCCAAGGACACGACCTTCGCTCTTATCTTGCTCATGTCCACTTTGTTCCTCCACCTTATCCCACCGGTCTTCAAGGATATGATTTTGGTGATGATGATGATGATGATGATGAGGACTTCACTCCTATGGACGTTGAGCAAGAAGGAGGAGATGAAGGAGAAGATGTCAATGAAGAAGAAGAGGACAACAATGATGAGGATGATGGAAACTAGATTTTTTTTTGCTTGTGTTTCTCGCTATGTTTGCCTTTGTCTCTTTACATGTTTCAGTTCAATAAAATGTTTCTTATTGTCATTCCTTTTTGCTAATGCCAAAAGGGGGAAGCTGATGAAGTATATGCACCAAGTTAGTTAGGGGTCTTCTTTTGAAAAACATAGGGGGAATTTGTGAATTAATCTCACTTATGTATTCTTAAAACTTGGCATACACTTCTTATTGTTTGTCATTATCAAAAAGGGGGAAATTGTTAGAACTTATACCTTCTTGGTTCATCTCAGGTTTTGATAATTGACAGACAACCTCCAAGTTGAAGCATGACTCAATTGATGATGATCTTAAGAAAAAAGAAGACAATCAAAGGGCAAAGATTCAAAGAAGAAAAGAGAACAAGAATTGAAGCTTAGAAACTCAAAATGTACAAGGTTATACATTCAATTCTTCTAAGTCATTGGCTCAAACGAAAACAACTTTTCCTCATGCATTTCATAGCATCATTTCAATCACAAAATGTGTTTTTAAATAATGAACATCGATGTAGTAAGTTTAGACATCGATGTTCCTGCCTTCAAATTTTTTCCAAAATGGGCAGTAAGGTCTGAACATCGATGTTGGCATCCCAAACATCGATGTTCTCATGACCGTTGCACTTAAAAAATGGTCTGCCCTATCACAACATCGATGTTGTGATTTGAGACATCGATGTTCTTCATACTGTTTTTCAATTTTCCTTGGCAGAAAGTTTGCTACATCGATGTAGCCATTTACTACATCGATGTAGCTAAAATTTGTCTTCAAATTCTACTTGGCAGAACCATCTGAACATCGATGTTCAGCAATCGTACATCGATGTAGCACTGCTAAACATCGGTGTTTACTTGTTGCACATCGATGTTCATACGTTGGCCGCCTTTAATTATTTTTGGCAGAATGTTTGATACATCGATGTAGCCATTTACTACATCGATGTAGAAGTATCCGTTGGACTCAATTATTTGAATCTAACTGCCAAACATCGATGTTCTATGCCTAAACATCGATGTTTTGACACCTTTTGCAGACAACTTTTTCAGCTTTTCATAATTTTGTCTAAAGGTGTTTGGAAATGGATTGCATAACGGCCATACATGTTTTTAGGCCTATAAATTGATCATTTAGGCTTGATTAAACTCTCTACATTCTAAGCTTTCATCTTCACACATTCATTACAATTTTTGATGAGCCAATTTCTTTGATAATTGAGAGTTATCTTTTTAGAGCTTAAATTCTGTAACTCATATCCACTCTTGTGAGAGTTCTTTGTTTAAGTGAATTGTGTATTCATACACCTTGAGGGAGGTTAGTTCCCTTGTTGAAATTCATAGGAAGAGGGTATATCTTCTTGTGTGAGAAGTCTTAAGGTGTGGTATCCTTAAGCAAGCATAGGATTCTTGTGATTAGAATTCCTAGAAAGTCTTGAAGTGAGGTATCTTCAAGCAAGAGAGCTGAGGTTCATGTGATTTGAACTTTCAGGGTTTAGGATTCTTGTGACTAGAATTCCTAGGTTGTAACGGTTTGTTAAGCACCCGTAAGCTTAACACTAGATAGTGAAATCCTCAAGTGAGACTTGAAGGGCTGGATTANAAAAGAAATCAAGCAAAGATCAAGAGCTCAAACAATGTGATCAAGAATTGAAGCTACAAGCAAGAAGAGAAAGATGAGTTAGGAACACAAAATGTACAAGGGTAAACAACTCAACTTCTCTTAGACATTGGCTCAAACAAAACACATTTCAATCATACAATTCATAAGCATGCTTTCAAACATAAAGTTGTGTTTTGGGTCCAAAACATCGATGTTCTGTCAACAAACATCGATGTTCTGTTTTTCCAAGTTTTTCAAATATTGGCAGTAGCTCTAAAACATCGATGTTGGATTATAAAACATCGATGTTCTTGTGACCGTTGGTCAAAACATCGATGTTGTCATTGAAACATCGATGTTGTGATTTCTTCAAGGTTTTCCAAAATTTGGCAGAAGCGAAAAAACATCGATGTTCTATTGGCAACATCGATGTTCTGACAATTGTCATTCAAGTTGAATATTGGCAGTAGCCATAAAACATCGATGTTTGATTTGTAAACATCGATGTTCTTGCATAACCCTTTTTATCATGTTTTTGCGAAGCATAAAAACATCGATGTTTGATTTGAGAACATCGATGTTGTATCTGAAAACATCGATGTTGCTTAGCCAAACATCGATGTTCTACTAGCCGTTGGAGCAATAATTTAAAATTGCTGGCTAAAACATCGATGTTTAAAGTGAAAACATCGATGTTTTGCCGTTGTAGCAGACAACTTTTTCAGCACCCACTATGTTTTGTTTAAGGCTGTTTTTGGGTGGATTTAAAACGGCTCTAAAACTTTTCAGAGCTACAAATTGAGCATTTTTGGCTATGTTTCAGATCTAATCAACTCTCCATTCATTCACCATTCATTGTATAACAATCATTCAAGTTTAAGAGCCAATTCCTTTGAGATTATTGAGAGTTGCCTTATTAGAGCTTAATTGTAACTCATACCCACTCTTGAGAGAGTTTTTGTTTGAGTAATCTTTGTAGTGTTGTTCATACACTGAAAGGGAGGTTTGTTCCCTTGAAGCTACTCATAGGAAGAGTGATTTTCTTCCCTTGAGAGAAGTCTTGAAGTGAGGTATCTTCAAGCAAGAGGGTAGAATTCTTGTGACTAGAATTCTAGGTTGTAAACGGTTTGTTAAGCACCCGAAAGCTTAACGGTAGATAGTGAACTCTTCAAGTGTACCTTGAAGGACTGGATTAGCCACAAATTAGTTGTGTGTGAACCAGTATAAAAACTTCGTGTGTCCTTCTTCTATTTCCGCAAATTTTATTTCTGCAATTAGTTTCAATTTCGGATCAAGAGCTATTCACCCCCCCTTCTAGCTCAACCTTTCCGTTCTTACAATTGGTAGCGGAGCCTAATTCTCTGAAAAACTTAAACCGTTTGAGAGAAAATTTCCTATGGCCTCTTCAAGTAACCATGCAGGAATCTTCGAAGGACACTCAACCGTTCGTCCACCGTATTTTGATAAAAAGCATGCTGCAGCACTAGGGATTCGAACTCGGGACGTGATGCTTTTTATCCCCCTCAAGGAGAGCACCTTCACCAACTCATAACGCCCCGGATTTTTATAAATTGATTCACGGAATTTCCGGAATATTTATTCCAATTTTACCCTTGAAGTATGTTCGAGTTTTAGTTGGGGGAAATAATTATTTTTCTTTGGAAATGTCAATTTCCAGTTAGAATTTCTCATGCTTCGGGTTTCGTTGATATCGGAATGTGTTTCGGGGTGAAACACGGGTCTTGTTGAGTCTTCGATCGAAACTACGCCGTTTTGAAGGTTAAAAAAAAAAAAAACTTAAGGGAAGGTCAACCTAGGCGCGTTGACCGAACCAACCAAACGACGTGTCGTCGCTTGGCCGGCTGGTGCCCTAGGCGCCTTCCTCTTCTTTTCTTTTTTTTTTTCTTTCTTCCTTCTCCCCTCCCCTGTTCTTCTCTTCTTTCTTTTTGGCCACCGCTCCAACGGTCATGTTCCCCCCAACGTTCTTGTCTTCCACTACCATCTCCAACCACGCCATGAACAGCCGACAAATCCCCAACCCCTCCTTCTTTCTTGTTCTCTATTTTCTCTCACACACACACACAAACCGGAAACCATCACTCCTCTACATTCCTCTTCCGCCACCAACAACATCATCTTCCTCTTTTCTTCTCCTCGTGCTCTCCACCGCCGCCGTGGTCTGCTCCTCTCCTCCCTCCCTCGAGTTCACAGACCCACGAGCCAGGGAGACGGCTCTTGCTGCTTCAAGGACAGAGGCAAACACACCCACCGAGGCCACTGGACTGAGAGCTCGAGGGACGAGCTCGGTCGTCATCGTCGCGTGCCGTCATTATGTTGGTAAGCCTCGATGCCGCCTCCTTTTCTACCCCTCTTTGTTGGTTTTGTTGAGATTTAGTGGTTGATGGTTTGGAGTGGTCGGGTCTTGGCCGAGCAGTGGTCATTGGAGCACCGGCGCGTGTTGGTGGACATCGGACAGGGGATTCCGTGACTCAGTTGTGTGTTGGGGTTGCGGGACTTCAGGATTGGACGGGGTGATTCCGGCTGGTGGTTGTGTGTAGTGTTGGCTGTGGGTGTGTGCCGTCTGTGCTCGAAGTGTGGTCGAGTGTGTGTGTTGGGGTTGCTGCCTTTCACAGGCCTGATTCTGGCAGCGGCAGAACCGGCGTGAACAATATCCTCCGGTAAGCGATTTCTTCCCTTCTTCAATTCGCTTGGAGGTTCTGTGATTAAATTAATTTTGTTTGATGATTGTTGTTTTGAGTTGGGGATTGAATATGGGTTGTGGTTTTCGGTATTGGCAGTTGGTTGAGGTTCCGGCATCTCGGGTTACTATTCCGGCGAGGTTGGCCGAAATCCGGCGAAGGTGTACTGTTCCGGCGAGGGCTCGGGAATTTTCCGGCGAAGGCTCGAACGCTGCCCAACGGATAGATTGTCTCGTTTTACGAGTGTTAGACAGTAATTACCTATGTTTGTCTCGGTTATGCTATGTATTTAAATTTTGGAATTTATTTACCGAAATACATTATTTATATATTTTAGTGAATTGCGGTTTACCGAGAGCGGAGAGTGAGAGTGTGTGTGGCCGGGAGAACTTACCGACACGTAGAGAATTTAGGCCGATTAACCTTGGACTCGGGATGGCTTTAGGACGGTTTTAGGAAAAACCGAGCCCAGGCCCAATAACCTCAATTTGAAGCTTAGGATGTTTAACTGGACTTAAAGTTAAGGACTTAGGACCTAATCACAGATAATTAAACTCACGGATATTAAGAACGGGCTCGAAGCCCAATTTCATAATCGGTAAAACATGGACTTAAGGATGTAGGCCCTCGGCCCAGAATTTGTGATTTAGGATTTAGTGGGCTTTAGGCCCGAGAATTCGTTAATGGACTTAAACCGATGAACCTTGACCTCTAATCGTTGGAGTTATGGAAGATAAAATATTCTTTTGGACTTAGACCCGGAAATCTTATAATCGGATAGTTAGGGTCAGGAGTTACTCGATTAGAGCATACAATTAACATACGTACACGTTTTTATTCCTAAAATTGGTTTAGTGATTATATTATGTGCCGGTATTCAGGCACGGGAGATACCTCGGGAGCGGTAGACTCGGATCGGGAAGAAGTCCTAATCTGCATTTTGAGGTGACATTACAAGTCTTTTTATATATGTTTTGTGAATGCGTGTTGGTGTGGTTTGTTTGTTTACTTGCCTTGTTTGCTACATGCGATGATTAGAATTTGCATACCTGGTTGTTCTCACATGCCTAATTTCTATATGAAAAACTGTTATGAAATGTAGCATGTAATATGCTTTGGTGATAGTGAGTAGTTATGGGCCGAAGGCCCGGATTAAACAGGGACACTTACCATTCACACTTCCCTGAAAGACATAATGTACTTCAACAGAAATGTAAAGTGTAATTAAGGATAAAATACTAAATTCTACTGTGGCGTCGGTTGGTAGCCCCGAGGGAGGGTGGGTACCCTCGGGTCATATTATGCTGTTTAGCATGCCCAGGGGATGTAGGTGTACCCCTGGAAGACTTGCACCGGTTAGGTGTGTCTGAGTGCACCCTCAGGTAGCTAGCGGCCACTCGAGATTTATCAGTGGTTTTTGGCCTCAGAATCTACCCCTTCTGAGGTTCGACATTTGGGTTTCACACCCTGATCTGATCAGATGCGCTACCGAGACTTGACTCACAGTAGAGGGCCCATAATGATAAAAATAAT
>JAKUCV010005326.1:22127-39911 GCA_028386065.3 Turnera subulata
ACTTCTCCAAATGAAAACTTTACATATGAAGAATTGCAAAATGCATTTGATGAACTTTATGGTGAATTCATTTCCATTTCTAAAGTTAATAAGAACTTGAAGAAACAAGTTGTAACATTAGAAAATGATATTGAAAATGTGTCTAATGAGAATAGGAATCTTAAGGAAGAAATCAAAACTCTAGACACACCTAAGGAATGTGGTTCATGTGGATCCTTAAAAGAACAAAATGATAAATTAGCATGTGAAAATGAGAAGCTGAAGGATGAAAATAAGGTACTAGGAAAGAAAAATGTTGAGGAATGTTCATCATGTATATCTTTAAGGAAACAAGTTGATCAACTTGAAACTACCTTGAAGAAATTTAATACCCCTCATAAAAATCTGAACTCTATGCTAGGAAATTTGCAATCTACTAGGCATGGAATAGGTTTTAGGAATGAGCCTAAAGGACATAAATTTGAATCAAAGAAACCTAAGGTACAATCTAAGGTAAACAAGGTGAATAATATGCATAAATATAGGAAACATAGTAACTATTATCAACCTAGGAGAATGCATAACCCAAATGTCATTTGTCATTATTGCAATAGAATAGGACATATTGCTCCTGTTTGTTTCACTAGGCATAGGCATTGGGCTCAAGAAGAAGCTCATAATCACTATGCACCTAACACTTAAGGACCCAAGAAGATTTGGGTACCTAAATCTCATTGATTTGATGTTGTAGGTGTGCTTGAAGGCATCAAGTGTACTTTGGTACCTTGATAGCGGATGCTCCAAGCACATGACCGGAGAAGCATCCAAATTTTTGCAAATAAAGCCATCAAATGGAGGAAACGTTGTCTTTGGAGACAACAACAAAGGGAAGATCATCGGTATTGGCTCGGTTGGCAAAGATGAGTCTTCTTCCATTGATAATGTTTTGCTTGTTAAGGGTCTTAAACACAATCTCTTAAGCATAAGTCAATGATGTGATAAGGGAAATCGTGTGATATTTGATTCTAAGTCATGCACCGTAGAACGTCTTAGTGATAATAAGGTCATTCTACATGGTGAAAGAATTGACAATATTTATATGGTTAACTTAGAAGAATCTTCATCAAAATTTTCAAAATGTTTAATGAGCAAAGAAGATGATATGTGGTTATGGCATCGTAGAATAGGTCATGTTAATATGAAAATGTTAAACAAACTAGTTAATCAAAACTTAGTAGTTGGCATTCCAAAAATTAAATTTGAGAAGGATTCCATATGTGATGCATGTCAAAAGGGGAAGCAAGTGCGAGCTTCGTTTCATTCTAAAAACGTTGTCTCAACATCTAGACCACTTCAACTTTTGCACATGGATCTCTTTGGTCCCTCACAAATTAAAAGTTTTGGAGGGAACTATTATGCATTTGTCATTGTGGATGATTATACTAGATTCACTTGGACTTTATTCCTTACTCATAAAAGTGAAGCATTTGAATCATTCAAGAGCTTTCTTAAGAAAGTTCAAAATGAAAAAGATTATTTAGTTGCTTGCATTAGAAGTGATCATGGAGGAGAATTTGAAAACAATCATTTTTCAACTTTTTGTGATAAACATGGCATTGAGCATAATTTCTCAGCCCCTCGGACACCACAACAAAATGGCGTTGTTGAACGCAAAAATCGGTGTCTTGAGGAAATGGCAAGAACTATGCTCAATGAGACTAATGTTCCTAAGTATTTTTGGGCTGATGCAGTGAGTACGGCTTGCTATGTGTTAAACCGAGCAATCATTAGGCCATTACTCATGAAAACACCCTACGAATTATTCAAGGGAAGAAAGCCAAATATTTCTCATCTTAGAGTCTTTGGATGTAAATGTTTTGTGCACAATAATGGAAAAGACAATTTGGGAAAATTTGATGCAAAATCTGATGAAGGTATCTTTCTAGGCTACTCATTGCGCAGCAAGGCGTATAGAGTTTTTAACAAACGTACTTTAAATGTTGAGGAGTCCCCTCATGTTGTATTTGCAGAGAATAATACTCGCTTGGCGAGAAAGGATTTCTGTGATGATCTTGTAGGTACACTTGAGAAGATGTCATTAGATGATAAGGAAGAAGAAGATATGCAAGACAACTCTTGGAAGAAAGGAGGCACTTCAACCGAACCAACACCTCAACAAGAAATAGAGGTTACACCACAACTAGAGCAACCAAGCCCCGTTGGAGATTCTCAAGAAACAACGGTTGATGTCAATCAAGAATTACCTAAGGCATGGCGAGAGTCCAAAGATCATCCTCTTGATACGGTAATAGGTGATATCAACCGTGGGGTAAGTACTCGTAATTCCCTCAGAGATAATATAGGGCACATTGCATTTGTTTCACAAATTGAGCCTAAAACTATTTCAGAAGCAATTAATGATGAACATTGGACCTTGGCTATGCAAGAAGAGCTAAATCAATTCAAACGTAATGATGTTTGGGAATTGGTTCCGAGGCCCATTGATCATACAATAATTGGCACAAAATGGGTGTTTAGAAACAAACTAGATGAAAGTGGCACAATAACAAGAAACAAAGCTAGGTTAGTAGCTAAAGGATATAATCAAGAAGAAGGAATAGATTTTGAGGAAACATATGCACCCGTTGCACGACTAGAAGCCATTCGTCTCTTGCTTGCATTTGCATCATCTATGAACTTCAAATTATATCAAATGGATGTTAAAAGTGCATTTCTAAATGGTTTTATTCAAGAAGAAGTATATGTTGCTCAACCTCCTGGTTTTGAAGATCATGCATTTCCCGAACATGTTTTTAAACTTAAGAAAGCTCTTTACGGTCTCAAACAAGCTCCAAGAGCTTGGTATGAACGTTTGAGTAAATTTCTTTTGGATAACGGGTTCAATAGAGGCAAGGTTGACACTACCCTATTCATAAAGAACAAAAACCATAACATCCTTTTGGTTCAAATTTATGTAGATGATATCATTTTTGGTGCCACTAATGAGTCTTTGTGCAAGGAATTTTCCACCATGATGACCAATGAGTTTGAGATGTCCATGATGGGTGAGTTGACATTCTTCCTCGGTTTACAAGTCAAACAAATGAAGGAAGGAACATTCATCTCCCAATCCAAGTATTGCAAGGAGCTGCTCAAGCGCTTTGAAATGGACAATTCCAAGCAAATGGCCACACCAATGAGCACTTCCATTCATTTGGACAAAGATGAGAAAGGTATTGAAGTTGACATTAAGAAATATCGAGGTATGATCGGTTCACTTCTTTACCTTACGGCAAGTAGGCCGGATATCATGTTTAGTGTGTGCTTGTGTGCAAGGTTTCAATCTTGTCCTAGAGAGTCCCATCTCAAGGCTATAAAACGAATCATGAAATACCTTGTAGGCACAATAAATGTTGGATTGTGGTATCCTAAAGGCTCTAGTCATCACCTTGTAGGTTATTCCGATTCTGATTTTGCCGGTTGCAAATTAGATCGTAAAAGCACTAGTGGAACATGTCATTTGCTAGGTAGCTCATTAGTCTCTTGGTTTAGCAAGAAACAAGCTAGTGTTGCATTGTCTACTACTGAAGCGGAATATATTGCCGCTGGAAGTTGTTGTGCAGAAAATTCTTTGGATGAAACAACAACTAAAGGATTATGGTCTAAGTCTTAGTCAAGTACCTCATAGATGTGATAACACAAGTGCCATATGCTTGACTAAGAAACCCATTCTTCATTCAAGAACTAAACATATAGACATTAGGCATCACTTCATTACGGATCATGTGTCTAAGGGAGATGTAGCTATTGAATTTGTTGAAACTAAATTTCAACTAGCTGACATTTTCACAAAGCCTTTAGACAAAGAGTCATACTTTTGCATACGAACCGAACTTGGCATCCTTGACTCTACTTTGATGTAATCTTTGCATTTCTAAATTCCTTTGAACATTACTGACTTGGGCGTCGGAGAGTCCCCTAATTTGTTTTGCAGGCACTTTCCTCACTAAGGCAACAACATAGGGGGAACATGCCTCATATGGAGGAGGATATCACATTCCTTATCTTGACTCTTATAGAAGTGTATAGGTGTAGTTAATATGTTGTCAAAAGCACCACCTATTTCTTACATAATCACTTCTCAACCTCTTCTTGTCAATCATTTCTTTTTGTTAATGCCAAAAGGGGGAAGATGTTTAGATTAAGTATATGCATCAAGTTAGGGGGAATTAACCTCATAACCTATGCATCAAGATAGGGGGAATTAACCTCATAAAACTTGGCATATACTTCTATATGTTTGTCATTATCAAAAAGGGGGAAATTGTTAGAACACATGTCTTCATGGTTCATTCATTACAGGTTTTGATAATGACAAGCCTTGGTTCTATTGATGACATCCTTGAAGCAAAAAGAAATCAAGCAAAGATCAAGAGCTCAAACAATGTGATCAAGAATTGAAGCTACAAGCAAGAAGAGAAAGATGAGTTAGGAACACAAAATGTACAAGGGTAAACAACTCAACTTCTCTTAGACATTGGCTCAAACAAAACACATTTCAATCATACAATTCATAAGCATGCTTTCAAACATAAAGTTGTGTTTTGAGTCCAAAACATCGATGTTCTGTCAACAAACATCGATGTTCTGTTTTTCCAAGTTTTTTAAATATTGGCAGTAGCTCTAAAACATCGATGTTGGATTATAAAACATCGATGTTCTTGTGACCGTTGGTCAAAACATCGATGTTGTCATTGAAACATCGATGTTGTGATTTCTTCAAGGTTTTCCAAAATTTGGCAGAAGCGGAAAAACATTGATGTTCTATTGGCAACATCGATGTTCTGACAATTGTCATTCAAGTTGAATATTGGCAGTAGCCATAAAACATCGATGTTTGATTTGTAAACATCGATGTTCTTGCATAACCCTTTTTATCATGTTTTTGCGAAGCATAAAAACATCGATGTTTGATTTGAGAACATCGATGTTGTATATGAAAACATCGATGTTACTCAGCCAAACATCGATGTTCTACTAGCCGTTGGAGCAATAATTTAAAATTGCTGGCTAAAACATCGATGTTTTGCCGTTGTAGCAGACAACTTTTTCAGCACCTACTATGTTTTGTTTAAGGCTGTTTTTGGGTGGATTTAAAACGGCTCTAAAACTTTTCAGAGCTACAAATTGAGCATTTTTTGGCTATGTTTCAGATCTAATCAACTCTCCATTCATTCACCATTCATTGTATAACAATCATTCAAGTTTAAGAGCCAATTCCTTTGAGATTATTGAGAGTTGCCTTATTAGAGCTTAATTGTAACTCATACCCACTCTTGAGAGAGTTTTTGTTTGAGTAATCTTTGTAGTGTTGTTCATACACTGAAAGGGAGGTTTGTTCCCTTGAAGCTACTCATAGGAAGAGTGATTTTCTTTCCTTGAGAGAAGTCTTGAAGTGAGGTATCTTCAAGCGAGAGGGTAGAATTCTTGTGACTAGAATTCTAGGTTGTAAACGGTTTGTTAAGCACCCGAAAGCTTAACGGTAGATAGTGAACTCTTCAAGTGTACCTTGAAGGACTGGATTAGCCCCAAATTAGTTGTGTGTGAACCAGTATAAAAACTTCGTGTGTCCTTCTTCTATTTTCGCAAATTTTATTTCTGCAATTAGTTTCTATTTCGGATCAAGAGCTATTCACCCCCCCTCTAGCTCAACCTTTCCGTTCTTACAATTGGTAGCGGAGCCTAACTCTTTGAAAAACTTAAACCGTTTGAGAGAAAATTTCCTATGGCCTCTTCAAGTAACCATGCAGGAATCTTCGAAGGACACTCAACCGTTCGTCCACCGTATTTTGATGGCACCAACTACAGCTACTGGAAGGAGAGGATGAGAATTTTCCTCCAATCCAACAACTATGCTCTTTGGCGGATCATGAAAGTTGGAGAGCAAATTCCGATGAAGAAAGTTGGTGAAGTTCAAATGCCAAAGACGGAGGAGGAGTACAACGCTGCTGACATTGTATTGGTGGAAAACAATGCCAAATCAATCAACATGCTCTATTGTGCTGTCAACCCCGATGATTATCGGAAAATCTCTTGCTGCACAACTGCGAAAGAGATGTCGGATAAGCTGGAGGTCACCTACGAAGGAACCGATCAAGTTCGAGAGGCCAAAATCGACTTCCTCACTGCAGATTACGAACTCTTTCGTATGAAGGAGAATGAAGGAATTGAGGAGATGTTCGACCGCTTCTTCAAAATCATAAATGAGCTTCATGCTCTCAAGAAGGTTTACTCCGACAAGGACTTGGTCAGAAAAGTTCTTCGAAGTCTCACTCCCGAATGACGATCAAAGGCGGATGCCATCTACGAAAACATCGGCATCAACAACACAACGATTGATAGTCTAAGAGGTATTCTTATAACTTATGAAAATTACGGGGGAATGATGAGAAGGGGTAGCAGTAGCAATAGATTTTACATTATATGCTAACACAAAATTATTGGCCGTGAAATTCTAGCCTATGTTAATTATGATTATAGACTACTTGGCATGCCAATAATTTGGGGAAAAAATTTAGGCCAGAGACCAAAATTATCAAAATCAACATGTACAAAGATTGCATCCATTCAAATTCAGTTAATGGATGAATTATGTGTATTTAACCCTTTTTTTTCACATGTCCTTCGTTATTTGCAATTTCAGTTTTGGGAGTAGTCGGGCTAGTACGTAGCAGTTGCGTAATTTTAGAATTGAACCTCAGCCAGATTTTCTCTTTAGTATTCCTATTTCTCTGCTCCTCCACTCTCAATTTTCATGCTATTAAACCGAAAAGAGTCAATGACGATAGTTCCTCCTCCTATGAAGAGCGAAGACGACGGAAGCGAAAGGAGCATGGACTTGTTTTAAAAAAATTGGAAAAAAACAAATTTTGTATGTGTGTTATGTGCTTAATCAGTCAGGTATAAGTCCAGTCCTATGTCTTGTCAGGAATTGGTCCGTTGTTTTTGTCCATATCCACTATGGATGTCAGTAATGGGCCTTGTCTATGTATATGTCCAACTAATTTTTTCTTAAAAAAAAAATTATATATAATGTAAACGAATATTTTTCTTGATAATTTGGACAAACATATATGCATTGTATGCATTGTTTAGAAATAGTTTTTGTAATAGCCCGGGTAAAATTTCCGTGATTTTTACCAAGTTATTTTAGCTTTTACTATGGTTAATAAATTTTTATCGCAGTCAATCAATGATTTTACCAATCCGAGTTGATTTTTATTATTTTCACTATTATACTCTCAAAGTTGTTATTATTATTGTTATTGTTGTTACCATTATTATTGTTATTATTATTTTCCAAATCAACATTGATAGTAACATTATTTTGCCAGGATATTTTTGTAGCAATAATTTATCGATTATAATTTAAAAAGAAATTTCATCTTTTATTTTCCATGTTATTTAATAAATTAATCTTTGGAGATTACTTCGAATTTTATAAAAATAATTGTTAAGTTTATATTCTTCGAAGATTAAGTTAAATGTTAAAACACAAGGTCTAATACCGATACGCGTTTTGGAGTTTCTTTCATTAATCGAGTCGTCCCACGTTCGGGATTTTTCTGCGGATTTTACGGACCAAAGTTGGAATTTTTCAGGTCCAAGAATCTTCAGAAAAGCCGGGTTTATCCTTGAGTTAACGGACCAGAAATAAAGATAAGTGGGTATATTGGAGATTTTCTGGTCCAGGCGGGTCACACTTCACATGTTGCACAGTACCACATAATTGAGGCAGCTCAATTATTCAGCCGCCTCTTCCCTGTGTAACCAGTACCTCACCCGTGATTTATCAGTATTTTGTTGCCTATTTAACCTCACCTCTTCTACCTCTTCATGCACACCATCATTACCTTCATTTTCACCTCTCCTCTGCAAACCTACACCAAGTAACCATATTTCCCTGCAAATATTACTTGAGCAACCAGAAAAAGAAAAGAAAAGAAAAAAAAGAAATAACAAAACTCACAACACACCCAAAACGCCATCGTTTGGCAACCCCCCCCCCATTCTTTTCCTTCTTACGTGAACCGCCACCGTCGGCCGAGCCACCTCCACAGCCGACCGCCACCACCTCCTTGCTCCCTCCTCTCCTCCGTCGCTTCTAGCCGCTGCGACCCGGGCCGTCGTCGTCCAGTGAAGACGAACCCGAAGAGCAGACCATCGAGCCCGACTTCCGCGCCCCGTGTCTGCCGACGACGATGCCGTCCTTCTCGCCACCGCCTCTTCCCGATGCTGTCGTCTTCAGACGCACCCGCTCGCGCCTCGTCGCCACACTCCTCAGCCGTCGCTGCCGCGATCCGCAGCCGCCGTTGCTCGCGACCCGCCAAGGTGAGCTTGGGTTGAAGATGACCCGGCTGGTTCGGGTTGTCCCGTTTCCACAGTTCGGGTCATGGCTTGGTTGGGCTTGAGATGCTGGGTCGGGCTGGGACATGGGCATGGGCTTGGTGCACCTCGGCTCACTCTAATGGGTTGGACTAATATATGGCCCAGTCCAAATTAATAAAAAAAGAATATATATATATAATTCTGGGACATAATATATATTTTGGGGAAAAAAATATATATGGTTTGGTAAGTATGAAGTAAGAAGTTTTGAATATATATATATATATACATGTATGATTAGACAATTGGTAAAAATTTTCCGGAATATATATATATATATGGTTCTATTTGCTAAAAATTTTGTTTATAGTAAATACTTTTTGATATATGTTATATGAATATTTTGTATACACGTGATCATTTTCTGGAAATATATATATATATATGGTATACTTCTGGAAAGTATACATATAGTACAAAATTATATTTGAAATAATTACTTTGACATTTTTGAGAAATTAAAATAATGACTTATATCTTCTCAAAAATTACTGTCTTATGATAAATACTTTCTAGAAATGAATATATATTCTGAAAATAGTTTCCTGAAAAAAAAATATAAATGTACGTGATTTTATGGTAACTAATTCTTTAGAAAAAGAATATAAGTTATAATAAATAATTATTTTTATAAAATATTTTCGGAAAGGGTATTATCAAGTATTAAATACCGGATACAAATACCCGGATACAAATACGATATATTATCTTCAGAAATGGATTAATAATGGTAAATGATGATGATAAATATGGTATAACCCGAGATGATAACCGAGTCGGCTAGTATTTTATTTTACGGTTACGGCATTAAACTGTCATTTGCTGTGCATCTTATATGTGTGCATACTATGTGTTATATAGGAGTTGATACCGAGCAGTTCAACGAGGAACCGACTTTGGAACGTGTGATGGGAACCCAGAGTTAATAACAGGCCAAGGTGAGGTTGCATATACGTCATTCCACCCGTGATAGCCGGGATGGTTGGTCTTGGAACTACATAGGTTTCATTGCATCTTATGGTTGTTATTGATGATATCTTGGTGATATTTGCTGATATTTGTTGTGAGGATGGATAACCCTTGTTATGTTTCCTGTAATACTTTGTGTGCTTTGGTGTTCGATTGAACTGTTAAATTGTTGATTGTTGGCTGGTTGACTGCTGTGATATTATTGTTGCCATTGGACTGTGATATTGATTCTGTGGATATTATGCTGAGATTGATGCTGAACTATTGACTGTGGAAATTGAGAAAAAGGAATTGGAATATGATTTTGGAATTGATTTGAGATGTTGATATAATTGTCATGTAGAAAGTAGTGGTACGACCCGATGGTTTGAGAATTAAATTTGGGATGCTATGGTCGGTTCTTGGTTTGCTTGGCTCGTCATGCCTGAGGTTGGGGTATACCGAATACCCAGTGGCTCGGATATGCCGAATATCCGTTTGGCTTGTTGCCTGTGGTTAGGGTATACCAAATACCCAGTGGCTCGGATATGCCGAATATCCGGTTGGCAAGACGTCGCCTGAGGTTGGGGTATACCGAATACCCAGTGGCTCGGATATGCCGAATATCCGGTTTTGAGATGTGGAATGGTTCTTTGACCTGGCATCTGGAATTAATTGATAACCTGGTACGACCCTAGATTGTCCAGTGACGGGGGCCCAGAAGATAAAATTGGTAATAATAATAATTAAAGATGTTCTTTTAGCCTGGTTCAGACTTGATGTGCTTTTACTGTGTTGGGCTGTGATGTGATATGTTCATTTGCATGACGTCATGATCATATCCTGGGAGGTTGTCAGTCCTCAGTTTAGTCGGTTGACCGTGGTCGGCATAGGTTGCCGGTTACGGGTGTTAGTTGTTGTCATTGGTCGTGAGTAGTCTATTGTTGTTGGCATCGGTTGCCAGTTGTCCTCTATTTGTTGTCGGCTTCTTTTGATAACTGTTGGATGAGTATCACTTGTTGTTGTTGTTGTGGTTACAAGTTGTTGTGGTGACTGCTGATGCCGTGTTGTGTTGTGATTCTACCCGGGGACCGGTTGTGATGTTGATTGGGTATGGTCCGTGCTGGTTGTCGGCTACCCGGTGAGCGAGGCTCACGAGATTTTGAGATTTCTTTAGTACCGGGTTAGATGATCAGCAAGCACAGTAGCGGTGTGTTACCATACGATGAGAGACCTCAGTTGAGTATAGTCTATCAGGACTAGAGCATGTGTTGCATAGTCTGTTGAGATTGGGTCGGTTACCCAACATGTGGATGAGTTGAGGTGTCCTGGTCGGGCATAATCAGTGTTAGATGGTCAGTGCATTGCATAGTCGATGGGGTGGACATTGGCATAGTCCGCATGGTTCTTTGTGACTGTATTTGTTCTGTATTCTGGACATAACACGTGTGCAGTGTTGACGTGCTCTTGACTGTTAAGTACTTGCTATGTTGTTCATTATGGGTTATGTGTCACCCCTCGCCTGCCCCATCGGCAGGCTATGTTGTTAAGATTATGGAGAATCTCACCCCTCACCTGCCCCATCGGCAGGCTATGTTGTTCTTTGTGCAGGAATGCATCGTGGCAGGCTGCGGCGTACCCCTCGGGCAGGACTTGGATCCATTAGTTGCATTGGGCTTTGCATTGTTGACTTTGAGTTATAAATGCTTCCGCTGTGCTGTTGTTAATGTTGTGATACCCGAGGTCGGGTGATTGTTATTATGTTGGGCTGTTGGGCCAGATTTGCTGTTGAATATACTGTTTGTGCCACGTGTCGCCACTGTTGTTCAGTAATTACTGTATGAGGGGTAAATTTGGGTCGGGGTGTTTCAGTTTTGGTATTAAATAGGAATTTATAAATTAATTATTTTTAATAATATTTAAAATTTCATTGATATTCTAAATCATACAATTTTGTTTTTAAAATTATATTATTATTATTCTTTCTTGTAGTTGTTGTTCATGTTGGTAGTTGTTGTTCATGTTGCTAGTTTTTGTTAATTGTTCAACTATACTTCAATTTCTTTCTTCATAATTCTTGTTGATAACAAACTAAAAACACATCAGCCATGAATTCTTGTAATATTTTTTTCTCGTTATTATTTTTTCTTAATTTTCAATAACTATTCAATCTTTGAATTTTTTTTCTCCATAGTTATTATTGACAATAAATTACAAATACATGCGACATGAATTCTTGTGATTATTCTTCTCCATCATTATTCTATTTTGTAGATGTTATTCTTGTTCGTAGTTATCGTTGGCTCTTAGACCGTTCTTTCTTATAGTTCTATCTTGATAAGAAGTTATATATGTAAGCCTTAGTAGGCCTGAGAGAGGGGGGGGGGGTGGTGAAGCGGGGTGTCCTTCGATCGCGGTTGGTTTCAGGGTTGGTTTCTGCTAGAACCACGCACACATAGATCAAGCGATTTAGGACGCACACAGATATAATGAGAGAGAGAGGAGGAGAGTATGACACAGTGATTTTAGAGTGGTTCTCCCTCACCAGGTACCTCCACTACCTAAAGGACCCTCCTTTAGGATTTTAGAAACTCTCACTATCTAGGCTTTTGCGGGTTCAGCCTTAACCTATTACAGAAACCAAGCTTTTGCAGGCTAAGCTCTAACCTTTACAACAAACAAGCTTTTCCAGGCTCAGCTCTAACCTTTACAAGTTTTTCCCAGGCTAAACTTTAACCCTTACTCAAATCACAACCCTAATTTGAGTACCCAACAACACTGCACTAGTCTTGCCTTCAAAAAAAAACTACCCTTTGTAAGAACTTGAAGAATACAATTAAGCACAAATTCAAAGCTCTCAAGAACAGCAAGAAATCAGCAGGTGTAAGCCCAATATCAAACTCAATAGCACGTTTTCAAATTGGCTGGGTTGAGGAAGAAAGAGATGCAATGGTCTTCCTTATATAGTGCTTTGAGTTGGTGGGAGTAGGTAGGATATTTCTCTCTTTCTCCAACGGCTACATCTTCCAATGAAGCTCCAGATTAGACCTTGATGCTCTGCAGGATGCTGCTGCTTCATTTCAGGAAGTCCACTCTTCATTTTCCTCCATTATGCAGAAACTTTCCTCTTTTGGCAAAATCAGACCACAAGTTTGGACCACATGGTCCCATTCACATAATTGATCAAAGAGAGGTGAGGAATAAGGGTTGAAGTCTTCTCTCCAGAGTTGGACCACTTTCACTGCCTGTTGGAGTAGTTGGGAGTTGGCCTTAAATGCTGTATGGACCATTTGGACCACTTGGACCGCATGCAGTTGGGACCACGACATTGACAGTCAGGTGTGGTTTCAGGTGCGATTTCTTCTGAAACCAAGCCATCTGGTTTTTAGATAGAACCAAGCTTCAAACAAGACTAAAAACTAAGCTGCAAGAAAACTCAACACAAGTATATATAACATACTTATAGTCCAGTTTGTTAGTCATCAAAATCATAATCAACATACTAAACATGGTTAATTGTACATTAGCACTAATTATCCTATTAGGCCCATGTTTAGGCTAACAATCTCCCCCTTTTTTATGATGACAAAAATTGTGTTGATCTCTGCAAGAACTGGGGTTAGTAACAGAATAATACTTTATGTACGCATACTCCCTCTGTATTTATACTCCCCCTATAACAAAAACATTTGTGCATAAGGCACTATTGGCTTTCATAGCCACAAACCTCCCCCTGGATATAATGCCAATCATCTAGCATACATTGATAACAACAGAGTAGCGTAATAATAATCAACCATAATGTATGCTTATTGTTGGATAATACCAACCAACCAACCAACAATATTCTCCCCCTTTTGGCATCAACAAAAGATAATAAGTACAAAGGGTAGAAATAGCAGGCAGATTTGAATAAACGAAGCATAAACATAACATCCAAATACCAAATATCCGAAATAAAAGTAGAACCATAATGAAAGACATTGTTCATAAAGGAAACGTAAAAACCAACATAAGAACCAATAACAGAACCATAATAAAAACCATGATAGGAACCATGCTAGAAACCATGAAAAACACAACATGCAATGCATGTCCTAGGGGCATCAGCAGTTGAGGCATCACTCATCATCAGTATCAGACTCTGGATGAGAAGCAGCAATACGATCCAGGGCATCCAACACAGTAGCCTCAAAGTCAGTCATCTGATCCTTAAGTTCTTCAAGTGAGCTTTCAATAGTAGCAAGACGAGCACCAATATCATCAGATTGAACAGCTTTTACCTTTGGTTTCTTGGTCACAGAATAATTCCCACTAGCATCAGGCTTAATGGACATCTTGGAAAGAGTGTAACTGCTAATAAGCACAGGATTGATCGGTGCAGGTCCATTTGTGGGAATAGAAGAAAACTTACGAGCCAAGAGGGTAATTAAACCTCCAAAATAGGGAACCTTACATGTGGCCAGATGATGAAGAATCAGGGTTCCATAGCAGATGGGTATCTTCTTGATAATGCAAGTCAAAGTCCACTGATCACTGAGCATCACCGTGGTTTTATGATGTGGTCGCGGTAAAACCACTCGAGTCAGCATATACATCAACACACGATGTAGTGGGATCAGATCCTTATACTTTCCTCTCTAATGTGATCTCCCAAAAAGTAGCTTGTTCCCTTCAGCATCAGTGGGAGTGCCCTTACGATGCTTCTCGTTGTCATACACCACTTGAAGTTTTCCGGGCTTCAGCTTAAGAATTGTGATGATGTCCTTTGCAGTGATGGTGACATGCTTTCCATTAAGACGGGTGGTAATAGACACAGTGGCACCAGCAGCATTTTTGGTCGATTTCAGATGCTTGAAAAATTCCATGACCAATAGTTTATAGGCCTTTGCCTTCAACGTGGCCAGAAAACCGAGCTGAGCTTGCTTCAAGATGTTGGATACTCCAAGGTCAGCAAAATCCTCCATAACCACAATGTGTGGTTCATAGAATGTAGATAAATTCACATCTCTCTTCTTCTTCTTCTTTACGGATTTGGCTTTGACTGGACCTTTTGCCTTTTTCTTTGGAGGCTTGACTGGAGTTTCCTCCTCTTCTTCTTCGTCATCAAAAGACACTTCTTCTTCATCACAATCAATTTCTTCAACACTCTCTTCAGCTTCATCAAAGTCGGAGTCATCATCAGAATCAATTTCCCTTTTTTCTCTTCTTAGAGACCTCAGTCCCTTCTGACTCAGCATCTTCAGACTTTGTGTTATTTGAGCTTGAGTGATCCTCGGATTCATCATCATCCTCTGGTTCTGGTTCTGGTTTCGGCTCACCAATCTTCCTTTTTCCTTCAGCTTTTGTCATTGGTTTTGGGGCTGGTTTCTTTGAAACCACAGCTTCAGTTGGTTCACGAAGGACAATCCCGGTGCTCTTCTTTGGAGTTGTAGATTTCATCTGCTTGACTGGATGGAGAGACACTTCAGCTTTCTTCTTCCTCCGAGGAGTCTTTGTCTTGGTAGGTATTTCTTGTTCAACATCAACTGGATCTCCTGGTTTCTCAAGCACATCTTGTTCAGAAGAGTGAACATAGTCAACAGCTTCTTTGCTCACTCGGAGTACTTCAGCCATCACATCATCATCATCTTGCTCTTGTTGCGCAATATTCAGATCCACAGTGTGTGGTTTTTCAATATAAACCACAGGTGGAACCACAGCAGGAACCACATCAGAAACCATTATTGGAACCATCTCAGGAACAACTTTAGGAACTGTATCATCTGACAGCTTGGCCTTGGCAGCAGCTTCAAGTGCTTCAACTTCTTCATGCAGTTCCTTGTTATATGCAGCTTCTTCTGCCTCAGAGAAAGATGAGTGTTATACATTAAAGACACAGAAACAATATTCCAACAAATAATTTCAAAAAACCTAAAAGAAAAGATGAAGAAGAAGAAAAATAATTTTAAAAATAATATAGTTTTTCAAACTTATATCAATATAAATAAATTAAAAAGTGAAAAAATAAGAAAATTTAGATTCAAAATATTATTTAGTTATTATTAATGTTTAAAATAGTATACTTATTTAAATAATAACTAAATTATTTTAAAAAAATAATTGATTTTTTACATTAAAAACTTTTATGAGTATATCTTGAAAATAATTCAAATTACACATTATTATAAATGAATCTAATTTCATAAAGAAAGTTTAATTTTTATTTAAAAAATCAATACAAACAAAGCCCATGGAACTCAAGGGTAGTACCCTAGAAAGGAAAAGTTTCAGTTATAATAAAAAAAATAGAAAAAAACTAATTATTCTAGAAATCAAATAAATATTTAAGAAAAAAATAAAGAGGAACGATGATGCATAAAAAATATTAATATATTAAGAGAAACAAAAACAAAAAAAATTGGAAAAAAGAATAAGAAAAATATTTATTTTAAAATAATATATTTTAAAAAACTATAATTTATGTTAAAAAAGAAAATATGAAAACAATTTAGAAACGAAAATAAATAAGAGAAAATGACTGTTATACATTAAAAATGCACGAAAAATATTTCAAAAAATAATTTCATTAAAAAAAAGATGAAGAAGAAGAAAATTAATTTTAAAAATAATATATTTTTGCAAACTTATATCTATATAAATAAATTAAAAAAAGAAAACAGAAAACAATTTATATTCAAAATATTATTTATTTATTGTTGATGTTGAAAAAATATAAAACATATTGGACAAAAACAGGAAAAAATATATAAAAAATGGAAAAACAAAAAATTAGTATTTAAATAATAATTAATTTTTTTAAAAAAAATATTTAATTTTTTTACATCTAAAAGAATTTTATGTGTATATCTTGAAAATAATTCAAACTACACGTTATTATAAATGACTTTAATTTTGACCACAAAAGAAAAGGAAAAGAAAAAGGTTCAATTATAATAAAAAAGAAAACTCATTATTCTAAAAGAAAATAAAAATTTTTAAAAAAAACAAAAAGGAAGGATGAGGCATGATTAATATTAATATACAAAGATAAAAATACCTAAAAAATTAGAAAAAATAATAAGAAAAATATTTATTTTAAAATAATATGTTTTAATAAAAGTAAAATTTATGTTAAATAAAAGGAAATTTCAAAATAATTTTATTATTAAAAATTATTCAGTTATTGTTGTTGTGGAAAAAAATTTTAAGATATTAGCAAAATAGAATGCATATTTTTTTAAAAAAAATATGTAGATTAAAATTAGAAAATAATATACTTATTAGAAAAAAATTGGTCATGTTCTTGAAATATTTTTTATGAAAACAAATTTTATATGTAAAACGTTAAAAGATTTAAGTATAAATTATTTTAAAATGACTAATACAAATACTAACCAAGCCCGTGGAATCCACGGGTAGTGAACTAGTGAATCGGTATTTGCATACAAATTCTTTATCATCGGACCAATTTGAAGGTGGAAATTTTTTTTATACTATTAGGCCAACCACCTAGGAATACTCGATGTTATTAATAGGTTCGAACCATTATTTCATACCTAACTGGCTAACTCTCATAGTAATATATATCTCATAGTAATATATACCAATTCTTTACCCCAAAACCAAGTCGCTTACATCATTAGTGACATTCCCATTTTTTTTATTTAACCTAACTATTAAAATACACCGAACAAATCAATGCAAATTCAGATATTTCCAAGTCTATTATTAGAAGCAGTCATCCTCCCATATCCACTGTAAAAGGACAAAGATACTAAAAATAAATGAATATATAGAAAGAAAGAAAAATTGAGAAAAATAGTAACAGTTATGAATGAATTAAACTGCTCGGGTCCCCACCCAGCTCCACAACGCCCCGGGTTTTCTCCCACTCACAACTGGCCTTGGTCCCTATTAATCTCCTCCTATGGGAACTAGCTCACTACCCGTGGATTCCACGGGCCTAGTTAGTATTAGTATAATAATATGTAGTTTAAAGTATTTTTTTGACACACATAGTATTTTTTAAGCAATTAAATAGTTCATAATTTTTTCCCCGATTTAGTATACTTTTTTCCTTTGTTTCCACCTCTATTTTTTACACAATTTTTTATTCTTTTTACTAATATGTTCCACCTCTATTTCTTGTTGCATCTTTCAACAATTGTATTTCGGTCAACAAAATCAAACAAATGAATAGGGATATTTTTTATATCTCCTACTACTTGTTCAATTTTGGTAGAACCATAAAACAAAATTTTAAATTGGTGCTTCACTGGTCGGTTTTGACTGGTTTCTTTAACCATCTTGAAATTAAAGATTTTATAGACCAAGCTTTCTTGCAATTTGGCAAGAAAATGTTGTGCAAAACTTTTCTTTATTATAGCATGCATCATTGAACCCTATTTCAAAATCACACAAAAAAAT
>JAKUCV010005326.1:48333-77040 GCA_028386065.3 Turnera subulata
AACACTATGTGAAAATCAGGAATACTTTTCTAAGTTCCTAACTATGAAGGTACCGTGCAAAAATCCCAGCCTGAAGATAAAATGCAAAGATACACAATGCTCCTGCAAGAAGCAATCTCATCGATTTCCCAAACGGCAGTCCAAAGGAAAGTTCAGAAAATGGAAACCTTTTCAGAAAACTAAAGGTCGCCATAGGTTTTTCAAGAAGAAGTCTCGAAAAGGGAAAAATACTGATCGTTGTTACATCTGCGGAAAGAAAGGACATTTTGCAAAGAATTGTCCAGTCAAGCCAGCCAAGTCAGCAAAATTGATTCAGCAGATTGATCTCAACGACTCTGATGGAGATATTGAATCTCTTTATTCTGAGCAAGAAGAAATGAATCATGAAACCATCTTCGCACTTGCTGTCACGGATGATGAAGTTTCAGGCTCAGATTCCTCTTCCTCTGAAGATGATATTCCAATCTTTATGGCCCAGCCCTCTCAGCCCACTCTGACCAGTCCACATGTTAATCTGTCCATTTTACCAGATAAGTATGAGAAGCCCATCTCAGCTATTGGTTTTATGGATACAGGAGCCCAAAAGAGTATCATGAATCCAGAAATTCTACCAGCTCATTATTGGGTTAAGCATGAGCAACATTTTCGGGCTGCAAATGGAAAG
Source organism: Turnera subulata (assembly GCA_028386065.3). Classification (NCBI taxonomy): domain Eukaryota; kingdom Viridiplantae; phylum Streptophyta; class Magnoliopsida; order Malpighiales; family Passifloraceae; genus Turnera; species Turnera subulata. Next base: position 48,998 of record JAKUCV010005326.1, read on the forward strand.
GTCTTTACAACTCATCTGATCACAAAGCGAAACATAGGAATCCAGTTCTTCCCTGGATGTGTTGTCTGGGTAAAAATCCTTGGATCTCATCTTCCAGATCGTGATATAGTGGTTGGTTTTGATATCTATCAAAAGGCCAAGTCTCTTCAAATTTTGCCAAATGGTCTCAAGTACAAAAGGTTTTTTAAGCCTTACACAGACATTATCAAGATCTATTCATTGGCCCAAGTTCCAGTATCTTTTGAAGCAGTTCGGGATTCCCTTCTCAAGTCTTGTGCAGACTCTCATGCAGATTTCCATCATCCTTTCCCTCTGTGGAAAAACAAGGAGTTTTTCATCTCCTTGCCATTCAAGAAGAATGAAGACGTTAATCCCACAAAGGCCAGTCATCCTGGTATGAGTCCTTCTGATTTGGCACTTGCAAGGGAAGAATGCAATCAACTGCTCTCTTTAAAGCTGATTGAGCCCACAAAATCTGAATGGGCATGCCAAGCATTCTACATGGAGAAGCGTACTGAAAAGTTACGTGGGAAGAAGAGGCTTGTTATTGATTGTAAGCCACTTAATCATTTCTTACGAGATGATAAGTTTCCCATTCCGAAGATTGAAAATTTGTTTGTCCATCTCAAAGAAGCCTTCATCTTCTCCAAGTTTGATCTCAAAGCAGGTTTCTGGCAGCTTGGTATCCATACAGAAGATCGTCCCAAAACGGCTTTCTGTATTCCAGATGCTCAGTATCAATGGACAGTCATGCCATTCGGTTTGAAAGTGGCCCCATCTCTTTTTCAGAAAGCAATGACAAGAATATTTGCACCGATACTCCACAGTACTTTGGTGTATATTGATGACATCCTTCTCTTTTCAAAAGATGAGGAGTCTCACAGAGCATTATTGGAAGACTTTCAAGCTATTGTCCAAAAATATGGCATCATGCTGTCGGAAAAGAAGAGCTTTATTGGCCAACCTCAAGTGGATTTTCTTGGCATGAAAATCTCATCCGGCCACTACAGTCTAGGACCACATATTGCACAAGAATTGCTTACTTTTCCAGATGAACACCTGTCCCCAAAAGAAGTCCAACAGTTCCTAGGCATTGTCAATTATCTTCGCAACTTTATCCCAAAGGTTGCTACCTACACTTCAGCCTTATCAAAAATGCTGAAAAAGACACCCCCACCATGGAGTCAAGAACAGACAACAACTGTCAAGGAGTTAAAACGAATAGCCCAGAATCCTCCACCCTTGAAAATTCCCTCTGTGGGCCTACGCATCCTTCAGACTGATGCTAGTGATCATTATTGGGGTGCTGTTCTCCTTGAAGAAATTGACAACGTGAAGCATCTTTGTGGACATGCTAGTGGACAATTCAAAGACTCTGAAAAGCATTACCACACCATTTACAAGGAGATTTTGGCAGTAAAAAATGGGATCAAGAAATTTGAATTCCATTTGATTGGGCATCATTTCAAGGTACAGATGGATAATTCCTCCTTTCCAAAGATTTTAGATTTCAAGAACAAGTCCCTCCCGGAGAAACAATTATTGCGCTGGAAGGACTGGTTTGCAAAATATGACTTCCAAGTGGAGCATATAAAAGGTCAACATAATGTTCTTGCAGATCTACTCTCCAGACCAAAGACAATCTCCATCATCCAACCTTCTCAGGTTCCTCAAGTCATTCCTTTCATTTACATGGCTACCCCTGTTCAAAACACATCTCCTTTTGCAAATGAGGTTCAGAACATCATGAATCTCTCAGCCACTGAACCTGTCATACCACCCATCCTTCGAAGACCTAATACCATACATAGTATCCAAACTTATGCTAGGAATCACCTTTTTCACTTCAAATCCCTGGTCCATGAAGCACTTGGTGACATACCTCCAGTCCTAGGTCTTTCCCGTTACCTGGTTGATACTCCTTATCATGACATCCCAAGCTTAGGTACCACACCATGGCCCATATCTTTATATTATTACCTCTGGTGTCTCACTACTCTGTATTATACTCTTATCCATATTCCTGTGTATCCGGTACTACGACACCTCATGAATAGGAATGCTCACACCTCCAAGTGTTGGTACTTCCTCCAAACTTTTGCTCCTCTCCCCTGGTGGCGAAGAGAACTGGCTCGAATTCAAGCCACTCACCCATCTGCACAAAGGGAGACCATTGCTGCTTATGTGGTAGTTCATCGACCATATGTTCAGCATAACTCCTCCATTGCCCCGCGACCAGTTGTTCACATATGGAAAACCATTGAAGGTACTATTGCTGATGTACCCCGCCTAGCCAATGAGGCTAGAAACTTTCTCTGCAGTCTCAATGGTTTCACAATCCCTGGGAACACCAATATTACCTCAACCTCTTTGGTTTCCACCCCTGCTAGACCTGTTGCAGGCCACACAACTGATATTCCTCCAACAGTTCCCATTGAACTTCAAAATTGGGCACAATGGCTTTGTCATCAGCCTTCTGCCTCATCATCTCCTTCTACTGTTTCGAGGTCCACACAAACTGATGAGGATCTCATCGCAAACTTTGACTCAGCATTTTACATGCCATCCCGAGGCCCTGACTCAGACAGTGACCATGATTGCGACATGACGGACATGTATCATGATTGCAATTCGGAGGAGCCAATCAGGAAATAAAATATTAAAGTGTGCTGTATTATTAGAGTGAAATGAGTGTGCTGTAATAAGTGGGATGATGAGTCATCACCCACCTTCGTTTGTCTTTTATGATGTATTATTAAAGTGTGTTGTAAATGGAATGATGAGTCATCATCATCCATCATCCTTTTTCGTCTTTTTCTAAATGCTCCTGCCTATATAAAGGGGCCTTGTGAACATGAAAGGGCAGACCAGAACTCCCATTATCAATAAAAAACTTGTGTGTTTTATACATCATGTCTCTCTAAATCTCTCTTTCTTCTCTGAAATTCTTTAGGACAATAGTCCTATTACTCTCTTCTTCTTCTTCTATCCTGATGCTACGGTCTCCATCTTTATGAAATCGCAAAAGGGGTTTGAGTTCCGATTGCCACCTAGAGTGGATCCTTCTTTACTCACCATGAGCGGTTTCATAGAGTTTGGAGCTCCTGGCGCCTCTTGGTAGCGGATTTATTATCACAATGGATGACAATAGGTAAAGTTGGTGCAAAACCTAACTCAGAAAGGAGTGTGTGCAGCCAACAAACATCAGCGACCGTGCTTGCCAAAGCTCTGTACTCTGACTCTGCACTGCTCCGAGAAACAGTATGCTGTTTCTTTGTAGACCAGGAGACTAAATTCCCTGCGAGATAGACACAAAAACCTGTGGTGGAGCGCCGAGTGTCAAGACAACTAGCCCAGTCCGCATCACTATAAGCCACTAGATTTCGCACATTCACCGGCCGTATGAGAAAACCACGATCTTGTGTTCCCCATAGAAACCTTAGAATTCGCTTCACTGCTTTCCAGTGAGCTGTTGTCAGTCTGTGCATAAACTGACATACCAAAACAGTCTGTGCATAAACTGACATACCAAATTCACAGCAAAAGATATGTCTGGGCGAGTAAAAGTTAAATATTGCAATGCCCCAACAACTGTGCGATACAAAGTCTCTTCTTCAGCTGTCAATGGCTCACCTTGATCAATGGATAGCTGCAACTTTGGTTGCATAGGAGTTGGAGTTGACTTTGCCGTGTCAAACCCAGCCCTCTTGAAGATGGATGACAAATACTTGTTCTGATGCAGAAACAACCCATCCTGAGAACGAACTATTTGAACTCTAAGAAAATAATGAAGTGGCCCTAAGTCTGTCATCAAAAACTCGTCCTTCAACAAAGTCAGAAGACTGTCCAGAAGAGCTGCAGTAGAAGCTGTTAAAACTATATCATCAACATACAGCAGCAGATATGCAACACCTTGGGCCGAATGCAATATAAACAGGGAGGCATCGGATTTACAAGTAATGAAACCTTGTGAAATTAAAAACTGAGCAAATCTTTGATACCAGGCACGTGGTGCCTGTTTCAAACCGTAGAGTGCCTTGTTCAACTTACAGACATAATCGTTATCCCTAGTACATACAGTATACAAAACCTAACCTAACTAATAGTTATCCCTTATCAAGAAAAGGAAAACGGATCTCTCTAGTGGCACCAACAGGTGTTATAGGACTGGTTTCTTTAGGGTTCCTGCATCTGTCAAAATCAACTAGTTTAAAACTGGATTGATATTTGGTCATCAAATTGGTTTGGATAAGTTTAACCGATATCTTTTTTTAAAAAATAAATAATAAGAATTGGAATTAGGATCAATTTGCAATTAATCCAGGTTGGTTAAAGTCTAATACCATATTTCCCTTGAAACTCAAGATCTAGGTTTAGAATTTTAGTAGTAGCCTGTGCATCCAAATTTGGCTAAAAATCTATCTCTTTTCTTAGTGAAGAAAAAAAAAACAGTAGGTGTTAGATATATATCGGCTTAGAGTGCGTGCCAAATTAGCTATGAAATAAAGTACAAAGGGGACTCTTTTTCTAGACTATTAATTTCACTTTTGAGTTTTCATAACAAAAATCCTTTAGTTTGACTATGCAGATTTGGTTCTTATTGAGAAAGAATGGATATGAAGACAGTGGACTATGAAAAGGACTACTTGGAAAAGATAGCACGGGAAGAGGACTGGACCTGGACACGACTAAGACTAACGTGATGTGTTATAGTTGCATCTACCTTTTATCATCTACTTTTCATGATTAGAGACCTTCCTTGCTATCACATCCAGCTCATGAAACTCCTACAGTAAGCACTATAAGACTTATGAAACTAATTTAATTAATTTTATCGAATTCTAAATCCAGAACTCAGCAAATTTCTTTTCTGCAGTAGCAATGCATTAATTACAAGCATTTTTTTTTTTGGTTCTACAAGTTAGAACTAGAATTCGAACATGAAGCCAAACTCAAGATCTTCAGTCCTGAAGACAACCTCAGTATAAAGCTAAAGTTCATTAGTGGATGAATTAGAAGCATGTGTCGCACACTTTGTACTATGTTCTTTATTTTCCTTTAATCACCGCATTTACTTGGAAGCAGAATTGACATCTTAAGCACGAGTAGCATGATAAGTTGGGATCAAGAGCCAATAAGTTTGAACTTGTTATCATTATAGTTCTCTCACGCTAATACACTGTATAATCAACCTATTCTTATAGTTAGCTATATAATCTTGGTTTGATACTAATTATCACTGGATACCTTTGTCACATTCGATCTCAATTGAGGGTGCATATATTGTACTTGTACTATATTTAATCATGTAAGCCATTACAATTCTTGCCAGCGCGCGGCATATGCATATCTCATCTTCATTTGTTATGATGTTGTCTCAACATTGAGTGTTTGATTCAAGCACAAGCTCCACAATGTGGGTGGAGACTTTCTCCTCTACTGATAGAATAAATCACATAATTAATTATGACCCTTTTTAGGGTTTTCACTTAATTAACAATACAATTTGAAAAAAAAAATTATTTAACTCTACCAAGCACCATGCCTATAAGTAACAAAGACAATATATTTTTTAAAAAAATTGAAAATTATTGATTGATAATGCTGTTATTAATGGACATACTAATTGATATAGTTTCGCTTCCATTTTCACAAACTTTTTATATAATTTGCAATACAATCATGTTTTATAAGGATAAAAAGAATAAACTTATTAGTGTGGCAAGAAATTGATAATAAACTTATCAGATTTTGTTCTTATAATTTAGTGTATATGGTTTCCTCCTTTTGGTAGAGTCTCATCCAAAATCCATCAATGAAATTGATAGTGTAGTTGACATAAAGTACATTACTAAATTATGAAGGCAAAGACTTTGAGAATGGCATCATCTACTTTCATCTTTTCCAGTAATAACAGTAATAAAGTATTTTACAGCAAAAGAGGAGAAGAAAAGGCATTACGTATCAGAATATAATCATATTTATGGGCCTAAGTTTTTCATGCACTGATGATCCATATGGCTCCACCAAAAAAATTTGATCGATCAAAAGACTCTGGAGATGATGATGATTATGGAGGAGGGCAAATGATTCGGTGCATGGAGTTTGGACTATTTGCTGTACAATAAAGTTCTTATCTTTTTTTTTACCATATATCTCATGTCCCATCAAAATATATGATTGACCAGCGGCAGAAAACTGACTAGCATGCGAGTGAAATTTGCATAAAAGGGTCTGGCCCATTTGACTATCCTTTTGAATTATTACTGTGATCATTAACCATTACTCCCCCTTCTTGTCCATCCATAATCGGGCGTGAAATGAAAAGAACTGTGCATTTTGTCGATATCATCAATTATAGGACTAAGAGTTACTCATGAACGATTTATGTGGTAGTATATTGTTTTGAATATCTCTTGAAGATTAGTGATGCGAGAAAAAGTTTTCACTATTGTTTAGGAATTAGGATGTCATAATTATAGGACTAAGAGTTACTCATGAACGATTTATGTGGTAGTATATTGTTTTGAATATCTCTTGAAGATTAGTGATGCGAGAAAAAGTTTTCACTATTGTTTAGGAATTAGGATGTCATATTCATTAGGCATAGCTTCATCCCACACATGGGCGAGCCAAGCCCATCCAAATATTTATATTTTTCATTTGAGAAAAAATATCATAACTTAATTGCCTAGTTTAATGGTTTGGGCCACCTATTATTCCCCAGAAAGCTTAATTAAATTTATTGGATCCGTCCCTGATTTCACATGAACATATTTGAAAATATTTCTAAGCTCGAGTTCAAACTTGATTGATAAATAAATAGCTCACGCTCGGCTTAATTAAACTTGTTAATACTCGTGAGCCTAATGAGCCGAATATTAGGCTTGGTATACCATTAAGCCCCAAGTTCTCTTTAGGCTTGGTATATTACTAAGATCAAGCTCAATTCTTTAGACTTGGCGATAAAACTCAACTTGCAAATAAAATTTTCTTCCTTCACAAACTCAAAGCAAAAAAAGTATTGAAAATGGCATATAGATGGCATATGAACATCTTAAACGTAAAATTAGGTTTTATCATCTAAATATATATTAAATAACAGCTTGTCAAATTGGACTAGATCCCCTATAATAAATAAATTTTTATCATCCAAATATATATTAGGTTGTTAAATTGTACTAACAGTAAGAAACTTGTACGCGTGAAGTAACAGATATTATACCTCCAGGACCACCATAACTTCTTGTTCCCAAGAAGAATCCGTCAAACTTGATCAACCATTAACAACCATCAACGAGTAATCCGAATGTGGATGGATTTGGTCAGGAGATGCGGAAATAGTACTTCAAGACCCATTACGCCTCCAAGCCCTTTTGTTCTTTTTTGCATTTGTTATTTTACCACAAATTTTTTTGTTCTTAGAAAGAACGAGGCTTCACTCAAAGAGGCTTCATTCATTGTTGTGCAACCCTTAATCCTGAAACCATAATGTAATTTTAATTTTAATTTTCTCCAATATATCATATAAAAACGTAATAATATACAATGTGATAATTTATTTTAAAAAGGTAAATCATTGTGGATTATCTTTTATTATAAAGATTATTCATAAGAATTTTGTGACTTTGTGAAAAATACTTAGTTGGCTGCCTTGGAAAAGAATTTCTGATTTAGTTTAGAACTATCGTCAGTAGACAGTAGTATGGTGTGAAAAATATTTCGACCAAAAAATGGTGTGATAAATATATTTTTAGGTCACCACCAATTTCGCTTGGGCCTTGAACAGACTCCGAAAGAAAGCCCTATGCCGGTAAAGGGCAGAGAGAAAATGGACAGAACAGAACCCAAACCAAAAAGAGGCAAAGATCAGAGGTACCTTTCCATCTGCAAGTGCAAGCTGTCTTGGTTTTTGTGAGATCCTTATGCTTTCCTGTCAAATTAAAGGTTGGTTGTTGACTTGGTGTAATTCAAATATCCTTCTCTTGTCTTGCCTTCTCCGTGAGTCTAAAACTGTGAATTGTTTGTTTCCACGGGATTTCATGTCCCACAATGCACTCTTACACACACATATCCAAGTTTTCGAATGTTTGATGTTCAAATTTACACGGTCATGCCAATTACAACTGCACAATACATAGTCTGCAAAGGACAACCCATACTTCCCAGGAAGGGAAGTTCACCTTTAAGACTTCTCACCAAAAATGTATTATTTGAATTGATATTACCTGCTTGTTCAAACAAACATTAGATTTCATTTCATGCGCATAAGTAATTTTAATAAAGACCCTATTAACCCAAAACATTTGCAAAGAACCCAACATCCACTAGTAATCATAATAAAGACTATTGTAAGCCGCACGCCAAAGCATTTGCATAAAAAACTAACATACCCAGGCGTGGGAGTCTAAAGTTTTCTAAAGTTACAACAGAATGGCAAGGCACATCTCACAAAAGATTCTGGAAGATTTCAGATGTGGATGAAAAACCATCCACTAGGCCTGCTTCTTTTTCTTCTCCAAGTAAGAATGATTACGTTGAAACTCTAATACTCCCCACACCAAATGCCTTAGACCTATCTCAGGCCATAGTGCACTTGGGGAATATAGGAGGCAGTTACTAGTCTGCCACAATAGGAAGTTGCTTAAGCGAGTCTCCCCTGAACTTCGAATTACAATGTCAGGATCAGGAGCTACAGCCATGTACATATGTTTCTCAACATCTACCTGCTTTATGATAGAGTAACTCCCTTGCATAATCTCATTCCTTAGCACATTTTTATCAACCTTCAGTTCCTGAGGTTCATCCCATTTATCATCTTCAGAGGACCTAAGGAGAGCACTCTCGACCACTGAGTTCTGATTCCGAGTCCCTTCACCTCTTGTAGTTGAACCATTGCAGGCCATGCTTGCATTTGAAACCCGAGACTCATATGCTTCGTTTCTGCAATATTGTTGATCACCATTGATCTTTTTAGGATCATCAATTTCTCCAATCTCCCCATTGTAGGTTTTATAGAAACCAGACTGCTGAATTTCATCCCACTTACCCATACAGGAACCTCTAACAGCATTCACAATCTCATCACTAGAAGTGTAAGCTATACAGATTAACAACACACATCTATTATTATTTGAAGTAACCCTCATCACCTTCTCGGCTGCCATCCTGACCGGCTCACTCAGAAGCTTCAAGTTCCCAATAAAATATACTCTGATGCCATGCTGGTTCACGATGCTCTCTTCCTTTAATAACCCCTCAATCTTCTCGAGTATGAGATCCATCAGGTTTTGCACCTCTTCAGGACGCCTTTTAAAATTCTCAATACTGAAGGCATAGATAGTCACATATCTCACTCCCAATTCATAGCAGTATCTAAGTATGGACATGAGAGCTGAAAATCCAGCCCTGTGGCCAGCCCCTACTTCCAACTTCTCTTTCTTAGCAAATCTCCGGTTTCCATCCATTATGAAGGCAAAATGAGTAGGGACAGGACCAACTGATAGAATGCCAAAAATACATCTTCTCAAGAAACTACACAAACTCCCAAACACTTCACTCACTTTACTAAATCTACGATCTTCCATTTTGTTCTACGAACGGAAGAGTCAAAATTACCTGTTCAAATGGAAAGTTGTATATCAATTAGCAATTCCTCCAAACTCTTAGAGAATTAGTCATCGTAGTAAACAGTAAATGTCCCAAACAAGACACTCAAATGAAGTTTCTATGTCTACAAACAAACCGAGATAAATAAATATTGAAGGCCCTTACTATAAGCAACAACTGTATAAATCAAATCCGGACAACCTCTGTGTCCAAGTCATAGGCTTTAACTATACCCAGTATTACTGCAGTACTTGGATAAAAGAGAATAACTATCACTTACACGACAGAATAAGCACACAAAGAAATCAATACATCTCAATTCAAGCTAAGTTCTTTAGCTCAGGCACCACCAAAATACACAGATTAAGACATGCACAGTTCTCAAGATTCAAAATTTATCGTTAACCAAATCTATGGAGAGCTAAACAGAAGAACCATGTTAATATTTACCTGTGACCTGAAAGGGACCGGAACTACAGGAACAGAAAGTGATGGTTATTCATGTATCCCAGTAAACTGAACTAAAATCCCACGAACAACACGTGGGTAGGGGCGGCTAGTCGGTGGCGTTCAAATACGGTGGTGGCTCACGGCGGTCAAGGGCGGCTCGTCGGTGGTGGGAAGTTACTAAGCGTTCAAAAATGTTGGTGGCTCACGGCGGTTACTGGGGGAGAAGAAGGGACTAAGAATAGGGGAAATGAAATGATTGGCAAAACGAGGGAAGGATTTATATTTTGTTGGGCTTGGACTATATTGTCCAAAATCCTGGCGAAAACAGGCCCACATGACATAAAGATTTGTTAACCCGAACTCTTCCTTTTGAAATGAACAATACTATTAAATATGGAGTGTTTGAGAGAAATGAAAGAGAAGAGGCAGGGAGATCGTGCTCAAAACCGAGCTCAATTTTTTCTCATTCATTCATGTGATTATTTGCTGATTATATAGTTACAAAAAGACAAGCAAGCGGTAGGTATGACATCCATCCACTATTTTTCATAACAAATACCCTATTTTCTTTGAGGTCTCCTTTCTTTTATTTTACTTTTTTTTCCCCCGAGTTTGAGGTCTCCTTTCAACTAAGAGTTTTAATAGTCTTTTGCATGATAGATAATACCCTTTTAATGTTTTTCATCCCATATCCGGAACTTTCGCCCCAACTAATTTGGACTTGACTAAGCCCCGTTATGGTGGGTGAGTTTTCCAATATAAATTTTTTTATACATATTTTCTTTTTACCGAAATTAGCAAATTTGGAACTGAAAAATATTACTACTAATCAAGAATAATTTTTTTTTTCTGCAATTTGATGTAAGGCCAGGGCCTTAAAGAAGTTTTTTTTTGTAATTTAAATTTTATTTTTTGTATTTGATTCGGATTCTAACCATATAGAATGCGAATTGCATATTGTAGTTTAGAAACTTATTATCCAATTTACCTTCTTGTTATTTTATTTTAACATATTATTTGTAGGAGTAGTTATTTATTATCCAATTTATCTTCTTGTTATTTTATTTTAACATATTTTTTTGTAGGAGTATAACTTAGTTATAATACAAAGCACATAATAACTCTTGATGTGCTTAAGATTGGGTTATTAACAAAATATTTTATTATTTTTTATGGGTCTTTGAAGATTTTGAAAGTTTATTATTCTATCACAATTGCATTTAAGTATTGTGGCATTTCACATTTGTGTAGCAAAAATTTTATTCGTCACAAAAAATTGCAAATATCTTTTGAAAATTTGATTTCTAAAGTAAAAATAAAATATTGTAGAAATATTTAACTAGATAACCAGTTATTGATTTGGTTATCACAAACATTTTATACACTATACTCAGTGGGATAACTCTCATGTCATTCTCATATTTTATAAAGCCAAATATTTTTACATAAGGATTAAGATTTAGATTTTAAGATTCCATCCAACATCCGAATACTTGGTCATACTAAGAAGAAGAAGGTAATAACATGTGATGATTCATCTTTTAAAGTAAATCATTGCCCATTATCTTTATCATAAACATTCATGAGAATTTTGTGACTTTGTGAAAACTACTTAGTTGGCTGCCTTGAAAAGAAATTCGGGTTTGGTTTAGAACTATTGTTAGTAATATGGTGTGATAAATATATTTTTTTGGGTCTCCACCAATTTCGCTTGGGCCTTGAACAGACTCCGAAAGAAAGCCCTATACAGTAAAAGGGCAGAGAGAAAATGGATAGAACAGAACAGCACCCCAAACCAAGTTACAACAGAATGGCAAGGCACATCTCACAACAGATTCTGGAAGATTTCAGATGTGGATGAAAAACCATCCACTAGGCCTGCTTCTTTTTCTTCTCCAAGTAAGAATGATTACGTTGAAACTCTAATACTCCCCACACCAAATGCCTTAGACCTATCTCAGGCCATAGTGCACTTGGGGAATATAGGAGGCAGTTACTAGTCTGCCACAATAGGAAGTTGCTTAAGCGAGTCTCCCCTGAACTTCGAATTACAATGTCAGGATCAGGAGCTACAGCCATGTACATATGTTTCTCAACATCTACCTGCTTTATGATAGAGTAACTCCCTTGCATAATCTCATTCCTTAGCACATTTTTATCAACCTTCAGTTCCTGAGGTTCATCCCATTTATCATCTTCAGAGGACCTAAGGAGAGCACTCTCGACCACTGAGTTCTGATTCCGAGTCCCTTCACCTCTTGTAGTTGAACCATTGCAGGCCATGCTTGCATTTGAAACCCGAGACTCATATGCTTCGTTTCTGCAATATTGTTGATCACCATTGATCTTTTTAGGATCATCAATTTCTCCAATCTCCCCATTGTAGGTTTTATAGAAACCAGACTGCTGAATTTCATCCCACTTACCCATACAGGAACCTCTAACAGCATTCACAATCTCATCACTAGAAGTGTAAGCTATACAGATTAACAACACACATCTATTATTATTTGAAGTAACCCTCATCACCTTCTCGGCTGCCATCCTGACCGGCTCACTCAGAAGCTTCAAGTTCCCAATAAAATATACTCTGATGCCATGCTGGTTCACGATGCTCTCTTCCTTTAATAACCCCTCAATCTTCTCGAGTATGAGATCCATCAGGTTTTGCACCTCTTCAGGACGCCTTTTAAAATTCTCAATACTGAAGGCATAGATAGTCACATATCTCACTCCCAATTCATAGCAGTATCTAAGTATGGACATGAGAGCTGAAAATCCAGCCCTGTGGCCAGCCCCTACTTCCAACTTCTCTTTCTTAGCAAATCTCCGGTTTCCATCCATTATGAAGGCAAAATGAGTAGGGACAGGACCAACTGATAGAATGCCAAAAATACATCTTCTCAAGAAACTACACAAACTCCCAAACACTTCACTCACTTTACTAAATCTACGATCTTCCATTTTGTTCTACGAACGGAAGAGTCAAAATTACCTGTTCAAATGGAAAGTTGTATATCAATTAGCAATTCCTCCAAACTCTTAGAGAATTAGTCATCGTAGTAAACAGTAAATGTCCCAAACAAGACACTCAAATGAAGTTTCTATGTCTACAAACAAACCGAGATAAATAAATATTGAAGGCCCTTACTATAAGCAACAACTGTATAAATCAAATCCGGACAACCTCTGTGTCCAAGTCATAGGCTTTAACTATACCCAGTATTACTGCAGTACTTGGATAAAAGAGAATAACTATCACTTACACGACAGAATAAGCACACAAAGAAATCAATACATCTCAATTCAAGCTAAGTTCTTTAGCTCAGGCACCACCAAAATACACAGATTAAGACATGCACAGTTCTCAAGATTCAAAATTTATCGTTAACCAAATCTATGGAGAGCTAAACAGAAGAACCATGTTAATATTTACCTGTGACCTGAAAGGGACCGGAACTACAGGAACAGAAAGTGATGGTTATTCATGTATCCCAGTAAACTGAACTAAAATCCCACGAACAACACGTGGGTAGGGGCGGCTAGTCGGTGGCGTTCAAATACGGTGGTGGCTCACGGCGGTCAAGGGCGGCTCGTCGGTGGTGGGAAGTTACTAAGCGTTCAAAAATGTTGGTGGCTCACGGCGGTTACTGGGGGAGAAGAAGGGACTAAGAATAGGGGAAATGAAATGATTGGCAAAACGAGGGAAGGATTTATATTTTGTTGGGCTTGGACTATATTGTCCAAAATCCTGGCGAAAACAGGCCCACATGACATAAAGATTTGTTAACCCGAACTCTTCCTTTTGAAATGAACAATACTATTAAATATGGAGTGTTTGAGAGAAATGAAAGAGAAGAGGCAGGGAGATCGTGCTCAAAACCGAGCTCAATTTTTTCTCATTCATTCATGTGATTATTTGCTGATTATATAGTTACAAAAAGACAAGCAAGCGGTAGGTATGACATCCATCCACTATTTTTCATAACAAATACCCTATTTTCTTTGAGGTCTCCTTTCTTTTATTTTACTTTTTTTTCCCCCGAGTTTGAGGTCTCCTTTCAACTAAGAGTTTTAATAGTCTTTTGCATGATAGATAATACCCTTTTAATGTTTTTCATCCCATATCCGGAACTTTCGCCCCAACTAATTTGGACTTGACTAAGCCCCGTTATGGTGGGTGAGTTTTCCAATATAAATTTTTTTATACATATTTTCTTTTAACCGAAATTAGCAAATTTGGAACTGAAAAATATTACTACTAATCAAGAATAATTTTTTTTTTCTGCAATTTGATGTAAGGCCAGGGCCTTAAAGAAGTTTTTTTTGTAATTTAAATTTTATTTTTTGTATTTGATTCGGATTCTAACCATATAGAATGCGAATTGCATATTGTAGTTTAGAAACTTATTATCCAATTTACCTTCTTGTTATTTTATTTTAACATATTATTTGTAGGAGTAGTTATTTATTATCCAATTTATCTTCTTGTTATTTTATTTTAACATATTTTTTTGTAGGAGTATAACTTAGTTATAATACAAAGCACATAATAACTCTTGATGTGCTTAAGATTGGGTTATTAACAAAATATTTTATTATTTTTTATGGGTCTTTGAAGATTTTGAAAGTTTATTATTCTATCACAATTGCATTTAAGTATTGTGGCATTTCACATTTGTGTAGCAAAAATTTTATTCGTCACAAAAAATTGCAAATATCTTTTGAAAATTTGATTTCTAAAGTAAAAATAAAATATTGTAGAAATATTTAACTAGATAACCAGTTATTGATTTGGTTATCACAAACATTTTATACACTATACTCAGTGGGATAACTCTCATGTCATTCTCATATTTTATAAAGCCAAATATTTTTACATAAGGATTAAGATTTAGATTTTAAGATTCCATCCAACATCCGAATACTTGGTCATACTAAGAAGAAGAAGGTAATAACATGTGATGATTCATCTTTTAAAGTAAATCATTGCCCATTATCTTTATCATAAACATTCATGAGAATTTTGTGACTTTGTGAAAACTACTTAGTTGGCTGCCTTGAAAAGAAATTCGGGTTTGGTTTAGAACTATTGTTAGTAATATGGTGTGATAAATATATTTTTTTGGGTCTCCACCAATTTCGCTTGGGCCTTGAACAGACTCCGAAAGAAAGCCCTATACAGTAAAAGGGCAGAGAGAAAATGGATAGAACAGAACAGCACCCCAAACCAAGTTACAACAGAATGGCAAGGCACATCTCACAACAGATTCTGGAAGATTTCAGATGTGGATGAAAAACCATCCACTAGGCCTGCTTCTTTTTCTTCTCCAAGTAAGAATGATTACGTTGAAACTCTAATACTCCCCACACCAAATGCCTTAGACCTATCTCAGGCCATAGTGCACTTGGGGAATATAGGAGGCAGTTACTAGTCTGCCACAATAGGAAGTTGCTTAAGCGAGTCTCCCCTGAACTTCGAATTACAATGTCAGGATCAGGAGCTACAGCCATGTACATATGTTTCTCAACATCTACCTGCTTTATGATAGAGTAACTCCCTTGCATAATCTCATTCCTTAGCACATTTTTATCAACCTTCAGTTCCTGAGGTTCATCCCATTTATCATCTTCAGAGGACCTAAGGAGAGCACTCTCGACCACTGAGTTCTGATTCCGAGTCCCTTCACCTCTTGTAGTTGAACCATTGCAGGCCATGCTTGCATTTGAAACCCGAGACTCATATGCTTCGTTTCTGCAATATTGTTGATCACCATTGATCTTTTTAGGATCATCAATTTCTCCAATCTCCCCATTGTAGGTTTTATAGAAACCAGACTGCTGAATTTCATCCCACTTACCCATACAGGAACCTCTAACAGCATTCACAATCTCATCACTAGAAGTGTAAGCTATACAGATTAACAACACACATCTATTATTATTTGAAGTAACCCTCATCACCTTCTCGGCTGCCATCCTGACCGGCTCACTCAGAAGCTTCAAGTTCCCAATAAAATATACTCTGATGCCATGCTGGTTCACGATGCTCTCTTCCTTTAATAACCCCTCAATCTTCTCGAGTATGAGATCCATCAGGTTTTGCACCTCTTCAGGACGCCTTTTAAAATTCTCAATACTGAAGGCATAGATAGTCACATATCTCACTCCCAATTCATAGCAGTATCTAAGTATGGACATGAGAGCTGAAAATCCAGCCCTGTGGCCAGCCCCTACTTCCAACTTCTCTTTCTTAGCAAATCTCCGGTTTCCATCCATTATGAAGGCAAAATGAGTAGGGACAGGACCAACTGATAGAATGCCAAAAATACATCTTCTCAAGAAACTACACAAACTCCCAAACACTTCACTCACTTTACTAAATCTAAGATCTTCCATTTTGTTCTACGAACGGAAGAGTCAAAATTACCTGTTCAAATGGAAAGTTGTATATCAATTAACAATTCCTCCAAACTCTTAGAGAATTAGTCATCGTAGTAAACAGTAAATGTCCCAAACAAGACACTCAAATGAAGTTTCTATGTCTACAAACAAACCGAGATAAATAAATATTGAAGGCCCTTACTATAAGCAACAACTGTATAAATCAAATCCGGACAACCTCTGTGTCCAAGTCATAGGCTTTAACTATACCCAGTATTACTGCAGTACTTGGATAAAAGAGAATAACTATCACTTACACGACAGAATAAGCACACAAAGAAATCAATACATCTCAATTCAAGCTAAGTTCTTTAGCTCAGGCACCACCAAAATACACAGATTAAGACATGCACAGTTCTCAAGATTCAAAATTTATCGTTAACCAAATCTATGGAGAGCTAAATAGAAGAACCATGTTAATATTTACCTGTGACCTGAAAGGGACCGGAACTACAGGAACAGAAAGTGATGGTTATTCATGTATCCCAGTAAACTAAACTAAAATCCCACGAACAACACGTGGGTAGGGGCGGCTAGTCGGTGGCGTTCAAATACGGTGGTGGCTCACGGCGGTCAAGGGCGGCTCGTCGGTGGTGGGAAGTTACTAAGCGTTCAAAAATGTTGGTGGCTCACGGCGGTTACTGGGGGAGAAGAAGGGACTAAGAATAGGGGAAATGAAATGATTGGCAAAACGAGGGAAGGATTTATATTTTGTTGGGCTTGGACTATATTGTCCAAAATCCTGGCGAAAACAGGCCCACATGACATAAAGATTTGTTAACCCGAACTCTTCCTTTTGAAATGAACAATACTATTAAATATGGAGTGTTTGAGAGAAATGAAAGAGAAGAGGCAGGGAGATCGTGCTCAAAACCGAGCTCAATTTTTTCTCATTCATTCATGTGATTATTTGCTGATTATATAGTTACAAAAAGACAAGCAAGCGGTAGGTATGACATCCATCCACTATTTTTCATAACAAATACCCTATTTTCTTTGAGGTCTCCTTTCTTTTATTTTACTTTTTTTTCCCCCGAGTTTGAGGTCTCCTTTCAACTAAGAGTTTTAATAGTCTTTTGCATGATAGATAATACCCTTTTAATGTTTTTCATCCCATATCCGGAACTTTCGCCCCAACTAATTTGGACTTGACTAAGCCCCGTTATGGTGGGTGAGTTTTCCAATATAAATTTTTTTATNGAGGGAAGGATTTATATTTTGTTGGGCTTGGACTATATTGTCCAAAATCCTGGCGAAAACAGGCCCACATGACATAAAGATTTGTTAACCCGAACTCTTCCTTTTGAAATGAACAATACTATTAAATATGGAGTGTTTGAGAGAAATGAAAGAGAAGAGGCAGGGAGATCGTGCTCAAAACCGAGCTCAATTTTTTCTCCTTTTATGTCATTATATATGAACAGAATCTTGGATTAAACAAGGCATTTTTCTGGTCAACTTGTAATCTCGTATTAACAAGGATATCAAGCAAGCTGTTGCATTTAAAAAGCAAACTAACTAAATCAGTCACTACCACAGCACCTATCGGTTACAGACACAAGCAATAGAAGGAAATGATAAAATTATTGATGCTTCCGTCTTCAAGTCTGCATGAGATTGTTAATATTCAAACAGTTTTTAATTGTACTGAACAGAACAGAACAGTACAATTAAAACAAGACAAAGTTCAAATCAAAGCCCCATAGAATCAGAAATCGAACAGACAACTAATATCTTAAACCTCTCTTCTTACACAATCAAGACAACTAAATATACATAGTTTCAGATAAAGAGAACATAAGAAATAAGAGGATGGGACAAGGCGGCAGAGAATGTGATTGGGTGCAGTGGATGCCAGAACAGGAACTACGCGTTTAATAAAACAAAAACAGAGAAGCGAACATGAGAAGAGCGAGTAGTCGAGTACCTGTAGCTGTGGATAATGGTTTTCTAAATGGAGCCAAAGCCACGGCCACAGAATTTGCTTCAAGAGGCCACGCACGAATCCGAAGAAGTTAGACTAGGGAGAAAGAGAGAGCGATAGAGAGAGAGAGAGGACTTGGCGAGGAAGATTTCGGTGATGGTGGGTTATGGTGAGTCACTGCCAAGGTGGTGGACGGCGGTGGATGGGTGTCTGGGTGATTGGGTTTTGTCGTGGAAATGGCAAAGAATTAGGGATTGGATGTTTCAAATTGGGGCTTTCTTTTTTGTCTAGGTTTAGTTTGGTCGACTTTGGTGTCTTTGCCTCTATGGACGATTAGTTTACTACTGTCTTTCCTTTTTTTTTTTTTTTTTAATCACTAGTCTGCAAGGAGGTGGTTCCTGTTCTTCTGACTCTTTACTTTCACGGGTCCAGGAGGACTTAATGCGACGGGATTGGCTTGTAAACGTCCAACATGTTTTTCGTGAAGGCAATATGGTCGCAGACAAGTTAGCTAATTCGGCTCTAGATAGGTCCTGAGTTTACATACCTTTAATTCTGTTCCAGATGTTTGTTTATCTGTTTTGTGTACTGTTCTTGCATAAGTATTTGGGCTAGTTCCCGTTTTCTAAAAAAAAAAAAAACCGATGTGGGACTCATTTTTTACTTTTTTTACCAATGCGCGAATTCACACAGGAAATAATCAAGCCTCAAAAGCCACCAAAAATCTCTTCCAATAGTCCCTCCCTCTCTCTTGTCTTTAATGTTTAATTTTTTTATGACTTAGATTGATCGTCTCTTCCTACTAATTCCTACCTTTTTTCCACCGGCCCTGTATATAAATTAGACGAATAAGTAAAATAAAATGAAAATTATTGAAGAATTAGTCTTCCATGGAAAAGGAAAATTACGGGGGAATGATGAGAAGGGGTAGCAGTAGCAATAGATTTTACATTATATGCTAACACAAAATTATTGGCCGTGAAATTCTAGCCTATGTTAATTATGATTATAGACTACTTGGCATGCCAATAATTTGGGGAAAAAATTTAGGCCAGAGACCAAAATTATCAAAATCAACATGTACAAAGATTGCATCCATTCAAATTCAGTTAATGGATGAATTATGTGTATTTAACCCCTTTTTTTTTTTCACATGTCCTTCGTTATTTGCAATTTCAGTTTTGGGAGTAGTCGGGCTAGTACGTAGCAGTTGCGTAATTTTAGAATTGAACCTCAGCCAGATTTTCTCTTTAGTATTCCTATTTCTCTGCTCCTCCACTCTCAATTTTCATGCTATTAAACTGAAAAGAGTCAACGACGATAGTTCCTCCTCCTATGAAGAGCGAAGACGACGGAAGTGAAAGGAGCATGGACTTGTTTTAAAAAAATTGGAAAAAAAAACAAATTTTGTACGTGTGTTATGGGCTTAATCAGTCAGGTATAAGTCCAGTCCTATGTCTTGTCAGGAATTGGTCCGTTGTTTTTGTCCATATCCACTATGGATGTCAGTAATGGGCCTTGTCTATGTATATGTCCAACTAATTTTTTCTTAAAAAGAAATTATATATAATGTAAACGAATATTTTTCTTGATAATTTGGACAAACATATATGCATTGTATGCATTGTTTAGAATTAGTTTTGGTATTAAATAGAAATTTATAAATTAATTATTTTTAATAATATTTAAAATTTCATTGATATTCTAAATCATACAATTTTATTTTAAAAATTATATTATTATTATTCTTTCTTGTAGTTGTTGTTCATGTTGGTAGTTGTTGTTCATGTTGCTAGTTTTTGCTAATTGTTCAACTATACTTCAATTTCTTTCTTCATAATTCTTGTTGATAACAAACTAAAAACACATCAGCCATGAATTCTTGTAATATTTTTTTCTCGTTATTATTTTTTCTTAATTTTCAATAACTATTCAACTGTTCTTTGAATTTTTTTCTCCATATTTATTATTGACAATAAATTACAAATACATGCGTCATGAATTCTTGTGATTATTCTTCTCCATCATTATTCTATTTCGTAGATGTTATTCTTGTTCGTAGTTATCGTTGGCTCTTAGACCGTTCTTTCTTATAGTTCTATTTTTCTTCAGTAATTATTGTTCTTCGTTTATTCTTTTTTCATTGACTCTTCAATTGCTGTTCCTATAGTTCTATTATTTTTCAATAATTATTGTTCCTTGTAATTTTTGGTTGTTGTTAGGAACATACAAATAAAGGCTTATATATTAATCATTATCTTGATAAGAAGTTATATATGTAAGCCTTAGTAGGCCTGAGAGGGGGGGGTGAATCAGGGTGTCCTTCGATCGCGGTTGGTTTCAGGGTTGGTTTCTAAGAAACCAATTGGTTTCTGCTAGAACCACGCAAACACAGATTAAGCGACTTTGGACGCGCACAGATATAATGAGAGAGAGAGGAGGAGAGTATGACACAGTGATTTTAGAGTGGTTCTCCCTCACCAGGTACCTCCACTACCTAAAGGACCCTCCTTTAGAATTTTAGAAACTCTCACTATCTAAGCTTTTGCGGGTTCAGCCTTAACCTATTACAGAAACCTAGCCTTTGCAGGCTAAGCTCTAACCTTTACAACAAACAAGCTTTTCCAGGCTCAGCTCTAACCTTTACAAGTTTTTCCCAGGCTAAACTCTAACCCTTACTCAAATCACAACCCTAATTTGAGTACCCAACAACACTACACTAGTCTTGCCTTAAAAAAAACTACCCTTTGTAAGAACTTGAAGAATACAATTAAGCACAAATTCAAAGCTCTCAAGAACAGCAAGAAATCAGCAGGAGTAAGCTCAATATCAAACTCAATAGCACGTTTTCAAATTGGTTGGGTTGAGGAAGAAAGAGATGCAATGGTCTTCCTTATATAGTGCTTTGAGTTGGTGGGAGTAGGTAGGATATTTCTCTCTTTCTCCAACGGCTACATCTTCCAATGAAGCTCCAGATTAGACCTTGATGCTCTGCAGGATGCTGCTGCTTCATTTCAGGAAGTCCATGTCACGCCCCCGCTAAGCGCAACCGGCCAGGTACCTTGCGCACCCACCATGTGCCACAAGACACCCAAAGGCCTTTCTCCACCTCAACCAAAACCCCGTTGCCTCTGCTCGGCGGGTTACCAACATAGAAATGCGCAGCGTAAAAGGAAGCAACAACTGACAAACGCAAAGGCAACAAAAGATTATAAAATGTATCAAACCCAATTAATAAAGACAAATCCTCTAATGTCATAAACCATTGCTACAAAGGGGCACTAACTCTTGCTATACATAGACACAACCTTCATGTACAAATAAATACAATAGAAGGACTAAAAGGAAACTGACTAGGCTATACCCATCGACCTACTGCCCGTACTCTCAATCTCGCACCTGTAAGACAAGGGGAGGAAATGGGGGGGTGAGTATAAAACTCAATAAGCAGGTGACATACAAGGCATTAGCAAAGATACAAACAAGTGGCAAATTACATCCAACAACCAACATCTCAATCACCGTGATCAGCCCACGGGTAAGCTATCGTGGAATTGTACCTAGCCTACCTGCGGGTCTGGTAGCCCTGCCAACGGTGTTACTTCTTAGCCTACAGCCCCACGTACGAGGCATCTCAGTTTGGCTACCACAACCACACACGGCGCCAAGCACAACACCACCATCATCTCAATAGACCAAGCAGCCTAGGAGCACTGCAAGGTCCAACATCTCAATACCATCTCATGTAATGTGATGATGCAAATGGAATGCATAGCCCGAATATCGGACTCATCTCAAGCCAAGGCATTATTAAACATCTCAACATCTCAATTGCACCATAGGTGCCATCTCAATAGGAAATTGGATCATCCACCAAGCCAATAGGCATCACTACCATCACACAAGTATGCAACCAAACTTACCAAATCATTAAACACATCAACCAAGTCATTAGGCACATCATGGCTATTCATCCCTTCACTTTGGAACCCTTGGGCATCTAGGGTTCTTACTGCCCTGTTACACACACATAAATACACATCACAACCCAAGCATAGCAACATATAATATAAACAACAAATCAACCTTACAGCAGCTCGGGTAGAATCTGCCCTGCAGCAGCAGAAATTAAACCGAGCTTAAACACGCATCTACAGGCAGAACCGACCTCGGGCATCAACATCAAAATTGTAGCCCTGCCTCTTAGCTTTCCACAGTCACCAAGAACACCCAATTCCATCCTCTCTAACTCCCGATATGGCCCCTAGACCAACTCGGGTTCCTGCAGCAGGTCTGCTGCAGAACAGTGAAATTGGAGAGCGCATAACTCTCTCAGTTAAGCTATAAAATCCACCAAACCGGTGCCCAATTAAAGCTATTGGAGTTGGCTAACTCTGGGCTTTGGTTTCACGCAATTCTGACCGGTGGTTTGGCCGGAATACCTATTTTAGTGGCCAGGGGTCTGTCTGGCCGAGAGCAGAACCCCTAGGCTCACTCTCCTCCTTTCCCCTCTTTTCTCTCCTTCTCTCTCTCTCTCTATCCTTAGCCACGATTTTAATCTGATCAGAATGGGAGAGAGAAGCCTGGTTTCACCCCTTAAGTGATGGTAAGTAGGTGACTAAGCTCCTACTTGCCACACTTGCCAACTTGGTGCCACCTCATGCTTAGTTGTGGCCAATTGGCCTATGCCACACAAGCTGCTAGCTTGCACACCTAAGGCTTCCAGAACCTTATTCCCGAGCCACACGTCGCATTCTGATTGGTTGGTTTGGCCAATTACGCATTTACCCTCATCGAGCCCAATTGTGCACCGACGGGCACACCATTGCCCCGGTTGTGCACTATTCCGCACCAAATCGAGCCAACCGATATCTCCATTATCCAATTATGCATCTATTACTCCAAGTAATCACATTTCCATCATTAATCATCATTTATCGACCATTTAGATAAGTCGAGCACTCGGAACACCAAATTAGGCCAACCGTGCCATCGGATCACTACGAGCCCATTTGAGTGCACTAGGCCAAGCCTATGCTCACCATTACTCTCAATCCGACACCAGCACATGTTACCGAGCCTAAGCCCATACTAATGTGCACACCAACACTATTAACATTATCCACTTTCTCCCGAATACCCAATCCAACCTACTCGAACGTCCCAGAGGGACAAGCTACACCCGGCTCTTATCATGTAAGTACTTCTCTATATTTTAGGGTGTACCTGGGGTATCACATCATCCCCTCCTTCAAGGAATTTCATCCTCGAAATTCAGATGGTACCCTATCCTCAAAGACAACATCAGTCTTTATATTTAACTTTCAACCATGTTCCTAAATATACTCATATGCCATCCTATTGTTCCTCAATCAAGCTCTACCTTTAGTAGATCGCTCAACTATAACTCAATCCAATATATCTCCAAGCTGTTTACCTCGAAATTCATTCACAAGTTCAATCTCAACTCCTCACTTAGATACCTCATATGACATGTCCATTTCATCAATATACATCCGATACTCCCTCATGGTCACTTTTCATCATAATCCATTTCACTTACCTCGACAACTCAATCGGAATCTTATATATTCTAGTTCTCTCAACTATCTATCACTTCTCATGTTAGTACAAATGGATAGGCAAAACGGTACTAATGCCAAACTTGCTTAATTCATTCCTTTGGAAAAAAATATTTTCAAAACAATAATTGCAAAAACGTTAATTGTCCAAGTGAACAAAACTTTGCGATGAACCGTTAGCCCTCCAAATGTAACCATACAAGTCTCAACTTAACTCTTCTCATAACATCTCTCAATAAGCTACTATAACCCATACACTCATTCTCTCATCACTGGTAACTTCTACGTCTTATTCACTCCACAATGATGTACTATCCACACACAACTGCACCAATTATTCAACAAGTCCATTTACCCCCAACCGAACCATAAAATGCGCTATTCGCACATTGGTGTGTGCACTGGCACTTTAATCCGTCAACCAAGCCAATTGCCCCAACTAGGTCACAAAGTGCACTACTCTCGCACTATGTACACCAATTACACCAACTAAACCACCGAAATATCCCAATCGTGCCAACTAGACAACCGTAAGCCTATTTGCATCTCAAACAAGCCAACCATGCTTCCGCAGCGCAACTCCGCTTACACCTCAACTCATACTCTTTCTCTAAATAACTCGACCTCTAAACTTAATATCATCTCCCAAACATTACTGACATCAACTCTTTCCTGCAATAGAAGATACTTTGAACTTCCTTTGAGTTTAAGGTCGTAATTCTCGAAAATATGTAATACTCCATACTTATGCTCATGACTTCCAGCACACTTTATCAACTTAACACTCTGTAATCCAAATCAACTCTTGGTAATCTAGGATGTCAACTTTACTCTAATATATACTAATTACCCAAACCTTCCATAGACATCATCTTCCTCCTTTACTACTTAAGGAACTTAAAAGCCAAATTACAAACTCTAAACCAACAATTGCAACCTATTCCTTTATACCTTCCGTTCCCTTACTAATACCGAGCTACGACTTGCAAACTACACTCCTATCCCTTTTTACTCACTCATCCTCTCATAAACTTCTTTTGAATTAAGATAATCACTTATCAAAATATATAACACTCAATACTTATTTCATGCGCTTCAACATACTTAGCACTTCACAATCTAACTCCAAACAATACAAATCTAACTCTAAATAAATCAAAGAGGTTAATTACACTCTTGTGTATACTAATTGTTCATAATGTTCATAACACATCATCTTCCTTCACACTATACTCATCCTTAGATAATACAAGATTATCCATTACACTTTACTTGTTAGCATCAAGCTACGGTTTACAAAATTACAAACCTACTCTTGTATACTTGGGCATCCTCTTCTCAGAAAATTGTCCTCCAATATATCAACTCTTCACTTCAACTATATCGATCCAAGGTTGAACTTACCCTACTATCGTTTACACACCTTTGACTTTACAAGACCAATTATTTCACTTTACCTAATGCTTTATTCTCAGTTGCCCAAACCGCATATGATTTTATCCGCAAATTTTTTTGGCAGCATACCAAGCCATCGCAAGACTATCATAACCAATTCAAACACAACACAGTAACCAATTCAACTTACATCATAGGTATTTAATAAGGTAACAATAAACTTTCTTCCCCAGCAAGGATGCATAATAAGCATTTCAATATAAATACCTTATTCACCATGTAGCTATGGACCTTTAGATAGTATGAGAAATCTGTATGTCAAGCAATGAGTGCATATTATCAACAACCATGTAATACACATGCTCAAATGTAGTTTCAGCAAAATTTCATATATAATACACTTAGTTCAATGACAACTTAATCATCTCATCGTGTTTCTCTCATCTCACGATCTAGATCTCCAAAAAACTAAGAAACATATTACCCCCACAGAAACATTTTTCCTCCACACAAAAATCATGTAAGACAAACACAACACTTATTGCAGACAATTCTAAAACATTTACATCTCAAGCCTTCAGCATGCATTACCCCATTAAACATCCATGAAACAAGTAACCTGAATCTCATCCAACTCACTATCACCACTCTTATTTGCTCACTCAAGCACCTAAGCTAAATGCACCTAACCATTTATTCCACAGTAATCACGATCTCCAAATTTTTCCTTGAATTGCTAAATCATGTACTTATCATATGTTTAACATATAACATAACTTCATATCTACTCTTACAGACCCATTGTTCATCCACATCACCAGGGAATACCTCGCAACTCAACTTTAAAATAAGTATATTATCATGTCACTCTCATAATCAATATCTCTTAATTATTTACCATACTACACTTTCCATAACTAATATCTTAGTTATTATTCCTATCATAAAATGCCATCTTATCTATCACCAAGATAAATTTTAGTTAATCAGACAAACAAGTTACCAAGCACCCAGGGTATGTCAGCAACATCATGTCAATCGGACATATAACATTAAATCTCCAAGCTAACCGAAATCAGTGATGACTTTAATTGTAATTATCACCCTTAGATGATTCTCTAATATACTAAATAATCAAATTCAAAAACAACTTAAAATTTCATACCCTCTGCCTCGGAGGGAAATTGTGTCAAAGTATTAAACACATGCAGCTGAAATCCTGAAGATGCAAACATTCCATATGATTATTCATAAATTTAGCTCTTAAATCATATTAACCTTCATCATCACAGTTCTATTTGATTAAGAACTCAAACTATAACTTGATCATTCCAAAATAACTTTATAATCCTATACATGTGCATCCTTTAGGCCAAAGGAAACCAAGTTAATTACCATTTAGTTCTAACCATGTAAACAACTAGAATGCAAAATTCTAGTTCTAAACACCCATTCCACATGTATAATGTTTAGGCCTTCCTATATATGAAGTCAGCAATAATTAATGACATATCGGACGTTTTCCTAGAAGCAACCATGTCACATGACAACATTCTCATATTTAGAGCATTTTCCTCCTAGTTTACATCTTTAGGCAATGCACGAATGCTTGTATACTCTTAGTATGCTCACAACCCAAAGGCCTCAACTATATGTTCAGCAAGGTTTTAACCATATTTTTCACAATAGAATGTCATATTTTCACAGTCACAAACATAATACAACATATAAGAAAAACAAAATACAAGTTTGTGACACACGTCTCTCACCAACCAATGGTCTCTAACTCGATGGGTATTAACCATTAGACTCAACACCCTACTGCCCCTCTAGCAAGAACATTATAACCATGCTTTGAAATTATATATATTCCACCCATACGACAATCCACCACCACAACTACTACACTCTGCGACATAAATGTCATGCCACCAAATTCCTACAAGATAATCACGCTCCGCTACCAATTCTGTCACGCCCCCGCTAAGCGCAACCGGCCAGGTACCTTGCACACCCACCATGTGCCATAAGACACCCAAAGGCCTTTCTCCACCTCAACCAAAACCCCGTTGCCTCTGCTCGGCGGGTTACCAACATAGAAATGCGCAACGTAAAAGGAAGCAACAACTGACAAACGCAAAGGCAACAAAAGATTATAAAATGTATCAAACCCAATTAATAAAGACAAATCCTCCAATGTCATAAACCATTGCTACAAAGGGGCACTAACTCTTGCTATACATAGACACAACCTTCATGTACAAATAAATACAATAGAAGGACTAAAAGGAAACCGACTAGGCTATACCCATTGACCTACTGCCCGTACTCTCAATCTCGCACCTGTAAGACAAGGGGAGGAAATGGGGGGGTGAGTGTTAGAACTCATGCCTCCTTGTTTCATTTCAGGGTTTTGATAATGACAAACCTTGGCTCAATTGATGACATTCTTGAAGCAAAAAGAAATCAAGCAAAGATCAAGAGCTCAAACAATGTGATCAATTTGAAGCTACAAGCAAGAAGAGAAAGATGAGTTAGGAACTCAAAATGTACAAGCGCAATGTCAAGCAAAAAGAAGTGAAGTCAAGAACAACTTGCTCAAGAATTGAAGTCAAGAGTTAAAGTGCAAAAAGAGCAAG
>JAKUCV010005327.1:0-17785 GCA_028386065.3 Turnera subulata
CTGGAAGGAAGTCTCGTGTATCATGCAGGAGCATACGATCGAGGAAGTCTTCTGCAGGAACATGAGAGTGACTTTTCAATTCGTGCTTTCCTGGCTACGGCTGGTGACTTCTTGGTTTCTTTTCTCACTCACTGGTATGCGTAAGTGATCAAGAACAAAATGCTTGCTTGGATGCATTGCATAGTCCCATTCGAGTTATCTTTATATATATATATATATATATATATATACAGTTCTCCTCCTCATCAATCAACCCATCTCATTCATATTCTCATTGCTATAAAAAAGATATGGAATTCACACACTACTTGCGTTCTTCCATTTTTCTTCGTGTTGTTATTGCTGTTTGTCTCACCTTTATTTTCTCATCAGCATCATATGCCACCACTAGTACCACTATAAGCTGCAATGAAACTGACAGACTGAGCTTACTTGAATTCAAGACCCAAATAAGAAGTGACCCTTTTGGTGCTTTGCGCTCTTGGAACGAAACCGTCCATTTTTGCCAGTGGTATGGGGTTACTTGTGGCCGTAGGCACCAAAGAGTCACTGCATTGCACCTCAAATCCTCAAAACTTGAAGGCTTCCTGTCTCCCCATATTGGGAACTTGAGCTTCCTAAGGGAATTATGGCTCCACAACAACAGCTTTAGTGGCCAAATCCCACCGCAAGTTAGCCATTTGCGAAGATTGCGAGTACTATCGCTACACAACAATTCTTTCACCGGAAGTATCCCACCCAACTTGTCGGCTTGCTCTAACCTCAAGAAAATATTTCTTGATAACAACAAGCTGGTTTATAAGATTCCGGAGGAGCTTGGTTCTATCCCAAACCTCCAATTCCTTTCCATTGCCAGAAACAGACTAACGGGAAGCATCCCTCCTTCATTAGGAAATCTTTCGTCTTTGGTGACACTTTCGACATCCCACAATAACTTGGGCGGAAGTATACCTGAATCCCTAACCCAACTGACAAACCTACAGTTCATTGGGTTGGGATTTAATAATTTGTCAGGTATTATCCCTCCCCTGTTATACAATATCTCTTCTATCCAAGAATTTTGGGTGATTGGAAACAGACTGCATGGCACTCTTCCTAGAGATTTAGGCATCTCCCTTCCCAATCTTAAAGTCTTCAACATTGCATTCAATCATTTTACTGGCAATCTTCCGCTGTCGTTATCCAATGCCTCGAAATTGGTACACTTTGAATTTTCTGGAAATGAATTTACTGGGAAAGTTCCAAATCTGGAGAAACTTCATGGATTGGAAATCTTACTCATATGGGAGAATAGGTTGGGAGGTAGTGTAGACGACTTGAGCTTTGTTTCCTCTCTATCAAATGCCACCCGTTTACGCATTCTGGAGATAGGTGGTAACAACTTTGAAGGCCTGTTGCCTGACTCTATAGCCAACCTCTCGACCACAATTGAACTATTGGCTCTAGAAGTCAACCTAATATCTGGAACCATCCCGGCTGGAATTCATAATCTCCAAAATTTGGAAGTATTATATTTAGACAACAACAAACTCACCGGAGCCATTCCCTCAGAAATTGGAATGCTGAAAAACCTTGTGGATTTTCGAATTCCAGGAAATGATTTCTCTGATAACATTCCAGAATCCATAGGAAATCTAAGCTCATTAATTTATTTGAGTTTAGCGGGTAATAATTTTCAAGGTCACATCCCTTCAACTATTGGTAACTGCCAAAACCTACTAGGGCTAAATCTTTCTGATAACAATCTGACTGGTACCATTCCTGTGGAGATATTCGGTATTACATCCTTGTCAATCTCTCTAGAGTTGTCGAGTAACAGTTTGAGGGGTTCCCTTCCAAAAGAAGTCGGAAATTTGAGAAATCTTGGGGTACTTATACTAGGCCAAAATATGTTATCTGGTAACATTCCAAGTGATCTTGGCAGTTGCGTGAGATTGGAGATTATTAGGTTGGACGGGAACTTCTTGCAAGGGAGCATACCTCCAAGTCTCAGTTTGCTTAGAGGGATCAGAGAATTAGATCTTTCTGATAACAATTTGACAGGAAGCATTCCACTATTTTTGGAGGAATTGAGAGTATTGCAATACTTAAATCTCTCCCATAATGATTTTGTGGGTGAAGTACCAACCATAGGAGTCTTCAGCAATTCAAGTGCAGCTTTCCTGATGGGAAACAATATGCTGTGTGGAGGCATTCCTGAATTTCATTTGCCAAAATGCATACAGTCGCATAAGAAGAGACTCAACCTTGTTGTTGTGATAGTGGCAACAATTTCTGGATTGTTTGGTGCAAGTTTATTCTTGTACTGTTTGTATCTTGTATCAAGGAAGAGGAAAAGGGATCAATATGCTGAAAATCCTCTAGGCAATTTGCAACTGTCTTACCAAAGTTTGCTCAGAGCTACGGAGGGATTTTCTAACACAAACTTAATAGGAATGGGTAGCTTTGGTTCTGTCTACCGAGGAATTATTGGAGATGTTGAGAGAACAACAATTGCAGTCAAGGTGCTGAACCTTGTGCACCCTGCAGCTTACAAAAGTTTTCTAGCCGAGTGTGAGGCCCTGCGCAACATCAGACATCGAAATCTTGTGAAGACACTAACAGTTTGTTCAGGAATTGATTACCAAGGCAACGACTTCAAGGCCATTGTCTATGAGTTCATGGCGAATGGAAGCCTTGACCAGTGGTTGCATCATCCCCCTTCTGGTGCAGAAGTTGAAGCACCGAGGGCTTTGAGCTTCATCCAAAGACTAAATATTGCCATTGATGTGGCTTTTGTGCTGGATTATCTGCATCATCAATGTGAGATTCCACTGCTCCATTGTGATATCAAGCCAAGCAATATCCTTCTCAATGATGATATGACGGCACATGTTGGTGATTTTGGGCTCGCAAGGTTCCTACTTGAAACTAACCCTGCAAGTCAAGCAAGTTCTACTGGAATAAAAGGAACTATCGGATATGCTCCTCCAGGTAAAATTTATTTTACCCTCATTCCCTCAAGATGTTTCTATTGTTTTTTTTTTTTTTCAGTTGGCAGAATATTTAAGTTATTCTTGTTTATCAATAGCAGAGTACGGAATGGGAAGTGGAGTTTCAACATATGGCGATGCTTACAGCTATGGCATCCTTTTGTTGGAGTTGTTTACAGGGAAGGGGCCTACACATGACATGTTCAAAGATGGACTGAACCTCCACGAATTTGCTAAGGTTGCTTTATCCGATGAAGAACGATTGCCTTATATCTTGGATCCCTTTCTGCTTCAGGACACATTTGGTGGGAATTTGAATAGAAACAAGAGAGTGAAGGATGGCTTGATTGGGATAATTGAGATTGGTGTTGCGTGCTCCATAGAATTTGCGGCTGGAAGGATGAACATGAGGGATGTTACTGCAAAACTCATGTCCATCAGAAGCAAACTTGAAAGACCTGCTGTAAGAAGAGGTCAATAAGCTAGCAAATAAATACAGCCTTAACCAGCAGGTAACATTGCATTTAGCTGGAACTGTTAATAATGTTTTTGTTTTAAAAGAATAGGTTGCAATCATTTGAATTTTTATTTTGGAGCAGGGTCAATCTGCTGTCCAAGTTCATCTGGTGAATGGGAAAAGAATGGCTGCACTTGAAGATGTATCTTATACGTTGTAATTGCCATTAAGGCTTCCTTCTGTTTGCTTTTAGTGTATCACTAGGTGGTCACCCGCGCGTTGCTGCGGGATTGAGGCTTTATGATAATGGATATGGTTAAGGAAGAAACATAGTGATTTCTAAAACAAAGAGATTAAAGGTATTGCATTGCTTTAGCAGTTTCTCTATTCAAGAGAATTAAAGATACTTAGGAAAGGACTAAAGTAAAATGATAAAAAATGACTCAAGAACCTGAATTTTTATCGACTGCATGCACTATAACATTCTCGATCCGTTTTCAAAGAAAAGTAAGAATTTGCACTATAACACTGCGATTTACGTGTTCATGCTAGGCAATATTGGTAGCTCGATACTGCAAAAACCATCACATCTTTCGAAACAAACAAAGCAAAGACGAACTGGAAACCTGCAGCAATTCTGCCAAGAACATCGATTCAGGGTGATCCATCAAAACAAACAAAGCAAAGATGAACTGGAAAGTACTGAACACCTGCAGCAGTTCTGCCAAGAACATCCGTTCAGGCGGGTGATCCATCAATGGCACTGCATATCTTATTGACAGGATAACTTGGAGGGCTGTCATAGTGGCAGAGGCGACATGTTAGTGTGATGGTGTCCTTAAGATTGCCTGCTGAGTTCAAAGGGCATGAAGACCACCACATCAAAGTTAATTAAAGCCATATCTAATCATCTTTGGATAATAATTAATTAAGTGAAGAGAGTCGAGAATATATAGATGTAGGTCCTTAGTTATTGACACTCATTACCTGCAATTAGTGAAGATATTTGCAAGTGTGATAAGCCCATTTGTTTCTGCTGCAACTCTGTCAATCTCTGACCAAGATTGTTTTATGGTGTTGTAACAACTCTCACTTGCCACCATGGTGTACGCCACCTTTTGGATCAAATGCTTACAACCTCAATTCCCTTTCAGTGCTTTCTTTGTTCTATCAAACGCCGAGTCCTTAAAAAAAAAAACTGGAAGTCCCCGAAGCGTCAATTCTCATTTCTGGAAAACAACCCCGAATCTCTGTAATATGTTTTTGTCGTGATTATTGCGTACATTTTATAGTCTTGTACACCCTGTCTTCTTTGTAAATTCCTAAATAATAAAGAGCATCGTTTGCATAAAAAAAAAAAAAAACTCTCACGTGCCTGTTGTACCAATTATAGTATGATAAGCGTTTATAGTAACTCCTTACAAAGTTTAA
This sequence comes from Turnera subulata, assembly GCA_028386065.3. Lineage (NCBI taxonomy): Eukaryota > Viridiplantae > Streptophyta > Magnoliopsida > Malpighiales > Passifloraceae > Turnera > Turnera subulata. Next base: position 4,861 of record JAKUCV010005327.1, read on the forward strand.
AATGTTTGACCAATTTCTTACCCTGAAATCCTTGGTAACAACAGCATGGTATCCACTTTGAGGAGTAATGTCATCAAAGTCGAGGATTGGAGCGGAGGATGCCAGTGCACCGGTTACAATATGAGGGCATTTTAGACGAAGCCATGATGCAACCACTGTATGATTTTTGCGAGAAACAAAGTTTAGTTTCGGTCGAGTTTAACAATGAAAACATTTTTAAGTACTGGCTTTGGTTTAACTTACTTACGCCGTAAGACCCTCCAAATGCAACAACTGGGCAATTCTCTGCTGATAAGTTCTTCTTAACACCTGTTATCACCTGTGCAAAATCTGCCAATGCTTGTTCTGAAATTAGGTATTCCATGGTGCTAGATTTCATGTCCTTGTGATCCAAAAGGCATCGAGAAATTTGCTCGGTAAATTTCATGTATTTGTTTTTCAAGAACCCATACCAAGATGGCTTTTAATCTAATTCAAGATAAAAAATAATAAAAAAAAACAATCAATAAAGCGGGATGAAAAGAATGGAAGAATGACATGGTACTGGCTTTTAATTTTAGCATCTATTTGTGGCTAGTGTATAGTTAATTCATATATAACTTTGAATGAGCAGATCCACTACAGCAACATATTGAAGAAAATATTAGGAAGAAATGGGGAGAAGAAAAGAGACATACACATTATGGGAGAAGGAAGCCACCCATTGATTTTGCCATCGCTTTCACTGCCATGCAAAGATAATTATAGAAAATTCTAAGCTTCCTTCAACTAATGGCCACACCCTTTTGAAATTCTAATAATTTAAGTCTGTGTACAGAACCTTAAGAAATTAGTGACTCCACGACCAGTGGCTCTAGCCATTAGGTATAAAGAAACGATGATGGTGGCAAAGAGAAGCGAGGAATGCATTGTGACTGAAGCGGTGGAGAAATTAGACGATTTCCATGGAGAAGATTAAAACACATAACGGTTCTTTGCTTCACTAATTTATGCCACCTGTATGATACATGGCATGCATTTAATACATAAAAAACCAATCGTGGCAAAAGAATAGAACCGTTAACTCTAATCGAAAGTTGTCAAAAAAGTTAACTCTTATCGAAAAGCTCCTTAACATTTAAAAGGCATGGTAATAAAAAAAATGTATTGATGGACAGAAAAGGAAAAGCACATGGGCTTTCCATGGCGACCATTCTCACAGCATGAAATACTTTTGACCTGGTTAGAGTTTTTTGAATTTGATAAAATTGTCACAATAAAAAATAAGGCAAAAAAATGACTGCCTGCATTTTAATTGTTGTAACTTGTAATCTAATTAAGTCAATCACAGCAACCTTGTTGTTAAAAAATGCATCACAATTTAGATGTCTTGGCAAAACACTTGGCACAAAAGAAAATTAAGTTAAGCATCAAACAAATGAACGCATTAGGCTTCATGCGACCAAATTAGGCCACTATAGTCATTTACAGTAGCTTCTCAAGCCCTCCCTGCCAAAAAAAAAATCACTGACTCTACCCCAATTGTAAACAATTCTAACACTCCAAAGAACATTTTTAATCTAATACTATAAAGTACATTTTTATGTGTTCTTATCAATAAGGTGGCTTTTGGTCTAGATCATAGGAAGTAGCATATCCTACCATCTTAATGCAATATGCTAAATCTCTTGCACAACAATTTGATATGAAATTAACACTCAAACAACTTGATCAAAGCATAAACCAAAGCAAGAAAAAAAAAAGGACTTGAACACAACACTTGTCCCTCTTGGTTTGGGTTTTGTAGGTTTTAGCATGTGCTTCAGGAACTTCACGCCATTTCCTAATCATTCTCTGCACCTGCTACCAACTTTGAAGCAGACAGAGACCACTAACTCTACTTTTCCGCAAGCATCACCATCCCCTTAACTTTTCTCTCTTAAACCATAAGCGACACTATTGTTTAACTAATTTCAAACACAGACACAACAATCAAGAAAAAAAAAAGCACTAATCCCATATTTTTCTTTCTATTATTGTTTCTAGAGAATTAATTGCCTAGAAGACTTTACACAAATGAGAGTAACAATATTATTTTATTTTAAAATAATATTTAAAATTTGATGCTTACATGAGTAAGAGAGCAAAATATCTTGGCTCTGACATCCCCTAGATTTTTATCCACTCATTAGCTCCCTGATTTATTTAACAAAGTTTTTATGCCAATAGGTACCTGAAAAATAAAAATGTATCCACCCTCTAAATTGCTTAAAAAAATCATTAGTACAAAGACAAAACAAATATTGAATTGCACGACTATCCAAACAAAGAAGGATAATAAGGTGAAAAAAAAAATAGCGCATTCAACCATCAATGAGTATTTTTTTTCTCATCCCTTTCTGAAAATTCAGAACCATGCCAAATAAAGAGAGCTCAATCCAAAAATATGAGACAGCAAAGCAGCTCAAATGACAATCTCAGAAGGGAAGAAAGGCAAATAAAATAAGAAAAAAAACCTCTATATATGCCGTTGCAGGTCACCCCAGCAAGTCTCCAAAAAGACTAAATGCATCATCCATCCTTCTTCGAAAACAATTGGTGAGAACAACAACTTCAATCTGTTAACAACCACAACTACAAAATCAGCCTTCAAAATAAAAGCCAAAGAGCAACACGCAGGAAGTCTCTAAAAACCTAAACTTCGCCTTTAATTTCGTTTTTGATTTTGTACAAAACCCATAAAGGAAAAGGAATAAGAGAAGCCAGAATTCTTTCTCGGTCAATAATTGAGTTGCAGTGGCCAACAACATATAAATGCATTGACAATATAGAAAGAAAGTCTAAAATTTGTTTCCCTGTGCGGTGGTTGTGATGAGTTTAGATGAAGAGAAAGGAGGTGATGGAGGGGAAGAAAAGGGAAATAGTTGAAGGAGAGAGCAGTAGGGTTATGGCGGAGCGGTGGAGGACGAAAAGGGCTCCCTGGGATTACAATATTGGAATAAGAAGAGCCAAGCAAGTGGTGAACACGTGCTATTAAACGTGTCATTCTAATTGGTATTTATTTTAGGATAATTCTAAAATAATTAACACATTAATAAGAAATATAATAAATAAATAATATATTAATGGACAAAAAAGTTAAAATCACAACGGCAGTTAAGGTATGGTAATAAAATATAGTCAAAAAGCAATTAAGATATTAAATGATAAGTAAAGATGAATTGGGAATTGAAAATACTGCTACAGGGAAAAAAATTGAGCTTAACTTTAGTAATATAATTAGGGATAAATTTGTCATATTAAAATAATTTAATGGCAAACCAGACAAATCACTTGATCTAAGTCTTCCTTGTTTTAGTTATATAGTATAATTACCAATAGGGAATGCAGTACGCTCTACAATTGCTAATTATTGGCACTGCATATCACCCTGTTACACATTTGAACTTACATAACACGTCTACGTCTAGCCAGATAAGTATCGAACACATGATCTGAAGGGGCGCCAAAGCGTTAAACAACCATCAAGCCATCAATTTTTTATGTCACATTACTACACAAATCTTAGATATATAAAAGTTAGGGGGAGCCATGCCCCTGCTCTTATACCTCTTCCATCTACATTTGTTTTTCTTTATTATTTTTTTTTTCTTTTGGGGAAAGAGGTGATGGGGTATAACTTAATTTGTATCTTGAACAAAAAGGGAAACTAATGCTTCTTGGCAGGCAAGAAAAAGAATCATCAAGAGTTTGACACAAATATTCAAGAACAGAAGGGCTTCTTGGAGAAGTGATAATGACATGCTTGATCAACTTCTGAGAGATGATCAGGACCAGAAATTCTCCTTACGTACTTCCATGATGGCCCTTAAATACCTCCATGACCATCCTGAGGCTCTTCAGGAAATTCGTGTAGGTCATCATAGGTTTGTGTTCTGGACCTCGAGAATTGATTAATTTATGTTGATGCTAATCAAATGATTTTTTGGGTTAATCAAGAAGAAAACTTGGCAATTCAGGTTATGAAACTGTGTCAACTACTTCCATGATAGCCCTTAAATACCTCCATGACCAGTGGTGAAGTTAGACTAAATTTTTAGGGGGGCCAAAGTATAAAATATATTTGTTATTAGAAGAAAACTTGTGAACTTTGAAAATTCGGCATTGACATTGTAGATTGTATATCTTCCTCTTGTTGTTGATTTGTTTTTCTTTTTAAGGATGAATCAATTTTCCTACATTTGCCCATACGTAAAATATAAACTTGAACTAATTAATCTATTAATTTAATTTGACTCAATAAATAAATAAAATATAATAATGACTTTTTTAAAAAACATAAATATCGTATCAACAACAGGTAGCGATCTATGGCGACCACACTGCTGCTGTTATTTCAAGACACAATATTCCGATACTGCCACTTTTGTTTCAAAAGACACAATATTCCAGTTACAGGCTCTAATCGGATTTTACTGTCTAATTATCAAAAAAAACATAAATATCATAACATAATATGGACATAGAGACAAATATATAATAATAATAATTTTTAAAATACAAATGCTTTTACTATTTCTGTATGATTAGTAGAATAAAATAATTGTTTTTATAGAGTAAAATAGAAAAAAAAATCCCTATTTTTTCATGATATAACAAGTCGAATTGTATAGCCTTGGATTGGAGTCGAACAATATAGCCTTGAATGTGGAGAAACGTGCGGCCATAAGAAGCCAATACCGTTTGTAATTCAACCTTCAACCAGGTGTCGAAAAACAAAATGTTACATGTTTGTTGGGCCTTTTTATCGTCTTTTTTTTTTTTCTCTTTTTATGTTGGAAATGATTTTCAACTCTTTTTATAGACCCACATTTAACAGTCCATTTGTTTTAAAATTTTTTGAAAAGACAAAAACAGCCAACTACTGTGTCAAAGATGGTCTTTAAAAATTATATATTTAATCATGTAGTTATGAATTTAAAAAAATACTCCTATTGAGTGAAAACTACCAAAAAGTCAGGGGAGGCCGTAGCCCCCTTGGCCTCCCCGGCCCACCGCCACTGTCCATGACCATCCTCAGGCTCTTTAGGAAATTTGAGTAGGTCACCATAGGTGTATGTTCAAGACATCGAGAAGTGACTAATTTATCTTGATGATAATCAAATGAATTTTTTTGGGGTTAATCAGGAAGAAAACTTGGCCATTCAGGCTGGAAAGAAGCCTAGGGGAACCTATTGACTCGGAAGATTACAAGGAAATGTGTTTTGCTCGAGCTGTGAGTACTTTGTACCTATATTTTTTTCCAATGAATAAAGAAGAGGATGAAAAATATTAGTGATCTAGCTAGTTAAATTAAACACTTGTAAAAGATATGTTTCTTTAATAAGAACATCTATATATTTATACCTGCTTTTTTGCTAACTAATATTTGTATCATTAATTGTTCCAGGCTATGTTAAACCTGGTGAATATATGTCTACTTGAGGGAGATTAATTATGACCCATCCCTCTATCGTGAGCCTTTCTCTTTCAAGGAGATGGCTGGTATGTTTTATTATTTTTTCTTTTGGTAGAAAACAGTACAAAATAAATTTATTAGATGCAAAAGAAACCAAGTCAGGTCCTATATATTGACCTTAAAGCATAAAGAAGACTACACTGTTCACATGAAAATTTCTGGAAATGGATGGCAGGAAAAAGGAATGGAGTCTATGCCCAGGAAAGGAATTGGGAATTATTAAAGTTAGTATGTTCCTTCACTATTTCGTCACACAATACAGGTGGTTGAATTGTTAATTTTTTTCTTCAGTAATTATAATTTACACTCTCACAACCTATAAGTTCCTCAAATATTTTATTTTGTTTTACAACTTTTTTTTGGGGTTGCAGATGGGAAGAAGTAGGGGAAATTAAGATGCTGAAATTCCCTAGAGTTGAAGCACGAAATGGATTTCATATAAGGGTGTCCAAGTTCTGAATTTGAGATATATACAAGGATCTATATAATAACAAAACATGCAAGTTCTTATGTTGTTGTTTTGATTTCTTAAACATATTATTATTATGAATTTTAGTTCAGTGTGCGATGATCATTATAGAGAGTCATTGGTCCCTATTTGAGGTTTTGGTCATGAATGGAGGACTCAGACATTTCAAGTTCTTCCTAAATACTTCGTGGATAGTGGCTTGTAGGGGGCATATATGATACATAGCAGTCAATAGGCTCATCAACCCATCTCATAGTCTCTTTGCTGTCGAAGATATGGGACTAACAGTACACTACTTGCTCTCTTCCATTCTTCTTCTTCTTATTCTAGTTTCTCTACCCTCTATTTTCTCATCAGCATCATATGCCACTATTACTAAAGGCAATGAAACAGATAGACTGAGCTTACTTGAATTCAAAACCCAAATAAGAAGTGACCCTTTTGGTGTTTTGGGCTCTTGGAAGCAAACCACCCATTTTTGCCAGTGGCATGGTGTCATTTGCGGCCGTATGCACCAAAGAGTCACTGCATTGCAGCTCAACTCCTCAAAACTTGAAGGCTTCCTGTCTCCCATTTTGGGAACTTGAGCTTCCTAAGGTCATTATGGCTTTTCAACAACAGCTTTAGTGGCCAAATCCCACCTCAAGTTACCCATTTGCGAAGATTGCAAGTACTAGCGCTACTCAACAATTCTTTCACCGGAAATATCCCAGTCAACTTCTCAGCTTGCTCTGACCTCAAAACAATAGATCTTTCTAACAATAAGCTGGTTGATAAGATTCCAGAGGAGCTTGGTTCTATCCCAAACCTCCACTATCTTTACATTGCCAAAAACAGACTAACAGGAAGCATCCCTCCTTCTCTAGGGAATCTTACATCTTTGGTGTATCTTTGGACATCCCACAATAACTTGGGCGGAAGCATACCTGAATCCCTAACCCAACTGACAAACCTACAATTCTTCGCCCTGGAATATAATAATTTGTCAGGTAATATCCCTCCCCTGCTATACAATATCTCTTCTATCCAGGAATTTTGGCTGAATGCAAACAGATTGCATAGCACCCTTCCTAAAGATTTAGGCATCTCTCTTCCCAATCTTTCCTACTTCAACATTGACAATAATTATTTTAGTGGCAATCTTCCGGTCTCCATATCCAATGCCTCGAATTTGGTTGAGCTTTCTGTTAATTGTAATCAGCTGGCTGGAAATGTTCAAAATCTGGAGAACCTTCATGGGTTGGAATGGTTCAGCATTGCCAGCAATAGGCTGGGAGGTAGTGAAGACGACTTGAGCTTTGTTTCCTCTTTATCAAACGCCTCCCGTTTACGAATTCTGGACATAGCTAATAACACCTTTGAAGGCATGTTGCCTAAATCTATAGCCAATCTCTCCTCTACAATTGAATGGTTGTCTCTACACTCTAACCAAATATTTGGAATTCATAATCTCCAAAATTTGGAGACAATACGGCTGGGGAACAACAATCTCACTGGAGCCATTCCCCCTGAAATTGGAATGCTAAAAAACCTCGTGGATTTTCAAATTCAAGGAAACGACCTCTCTGGTAACATTCCGGAATCCATAGGAAATCTGAGCTCATTAATTAGTTTGAGTTTTGCGGGTAATAACTTTCAGGGTCACATACCTTCCACTATTGGCAAGTGCCAAAACTTGTTAGAGCTATATCTTTATGACAACAATATCACTGGTACTATTCGTGTGGAGATATTTAGTATCACTTCCCTGTCAATCTTGCTAGACTTGTCGCGTAAAGCTCTAAAGGGTTCCCTTCCCAAGGAAGTCAGAAATTTGAGAAATCTTGGGGTACTCTATCTGTCGCAGAACATGTTATCTGGAGAAGTTCTTACCGAGCTTGGAGAAACTTGGATTAGACGGGAATCTTTTGCAAGGTACCATTCCTCGAAGTTTCAGTTTGCTCAAAGGGATCCAAAAATTAGATCTTTCTTATAACAATTTGACAGGAAGCATTCCATTATTTCTCGAGGAACTGAAAGTATTGGAGTACTTAAATCTCTCTCATAATGATTTTGTGGGTGAAGTACCAACCAAAGGAGTGTTCAGCAATTCAAGTGCAGCTTTCTTGATGGGAAACACTAGGTTATGTGGAGGCATTCCTGAATTTCATTTGCCAAAATGCATAGCAAAACAGTCACATAAGAAGATGAGAGCCAACCTTGTTGCCGTGATAGTGGCAACAATTTCTGGGTTGTTGGGGGCAAGTTTAGCCTTGTATTGTTTGTATCTAGTGTCTAGGAAGAAAAAAAGGGATGGGCATGTTGAAGATGCTCTTGGCAATTTGCCATTGTCTTATCAAAGTCTGCTCAGAGCTACTGATGGATTTTCTGCTGAAAACTAGATAGGGATGGGTAGCTCTGGATTTGTGTACAGAGGAACTATTGGAGAAGCTGAGAGCACAACAATCGTAGTCAAGGTTCTGAACCTTGTGCACCCTGCAGCTTCTAAAAGTTTCCTAGCTGAATGTGAGGCTCTGCGCAAAATCAGACATAGAAATCTTGTGAAGATACTAACTGTTTGTTCAGGTATTGATTATCAAGGCAACGACTTCAAGGCTATTGTTTACACATTCATGGAGAATGGAAGCCTCGACCAGTGGCTGCATCATGCCCCAACTCATGCAGAAGATGAAGCACCAAAGACTTTGAGCTTCATTCAAAGGCTAAATATTGCCATTGATGTGGCCTGTGCGCTGGATTTTCTGCATCATCAATGTGAGATACCACTGGTGCATTGTGATATCAAGCCAAGCAATATCCTTCTCAATGATGAGATGACAGCACATGTTAGTGATTTCGGATTAGCAAAGTTCCTTCTTGAAACAAACCCTGCAAGTCAAACAGGTTCTACTGGCGTAAAAGGAACTGTAGGTTATGCTCCTCTAGGTAAAATTTATTTTACCCTCAAGATGTTTGCTTCTTTGTTTTCAATCAAAATCAGCTTAGTACGCTATTCTTGTTTATCAATTGCAGAGTACGGAATGGGAAGTGGGGTTTCAACATATGGGGATGCTTACAGTTATGGCATTCTTTTGTTGGAGTTGTTCACAGGGAAGAGGCCTACACATGACATGTTCAAAGATGGACTGAACCTTCACGAATTTGCTAAGGTTGCTTTATCTGATGAAGAACGATTGCCTTATATCTTGGATCCTATTCTTCTTCAGGACACATTTGGTGGGAATATGATTAGAAACAAGAGAGTGAAGGAATGCTTGATGGCCATATTTGAGATTGGTGTTGCTTGCACCTTAGAATTTGCAGACGGAAGGATGAACATGAGGGATGTCACTGCAAAACTCCAATCCATCAAAAGCAAATTTGAAAGACCTGTTGGAAGAAGAGGTCAAGAAGCTAACTAGCAAAAACCAGCAGGTAATATTGCATTTTACTTGAACTGTTAATATTTTTTTTCTAAATTTTTTTTTTAAAAAGCAATCATTTGAATTTTTCTTTTCGAGCGGGGTCATTCCAGTGTCCAAGTTAGTTCGCCAGGTGAATGTGGAAGAATGGCTCCACTAGAAGAAGAGTCTTATACGTTATGAACATGAGTTGTGGTTTTTTTCTTGCTTTTTTATATTTTTCTGCTGCTAATCTTCTGTATTCACTGTAATAATATATGGCAGCAGAATGTACAATGGTCAAATTAACCTGACAAATACATCATTAATAATATTGCCTTGCCATACAGCCAGGCAAACGGGAATTCATGAATCTCAAGTAAGTGGTCTGGACTTAGGATACTAGTGCAAAAAAGAAAATTAAGATTGCAAGCATGGGAGATTGAAAAGGGCCATCCTCTCCACTATTCCACATTTTCAATACACTAATTTCCAAAATCTGTATTCGTGCACCCAAAATCTGTATAAAGAAAAACAAACAAATATCCCTAATTTCCAATCAACTGACGAAGCGTTTACTTGATTGATTGAGTAAATGGGAACGGCACCGATCATGGAAATCATACATTAGTGATGGTGAGCCCAGAGAAAATACAAAGTCAAGCAAGGCGTGGTCGTATTAATTACGTTATTGGTCCCTTCTGGTTGTTTTTAATCATTTCAGTTCTGCTTCGTAAATACACGTCGTGGGTGGTGACCTAGAAATTCCAGCTTTTAAGTGGTAGGCAGGGGAGTGAGCACTTAAGACATTGAAGGAACTCTCCCACTCTATGCTGCTTCCTAAATACGTCGTGACCAGTGGGTAGACTTCGGTGTCAATGAGACCCACCCACCAATTAAAAAATTTATGAATGTTTGAATACCAGCTCGAAAGTCTCCAAACAATTAAAATCAAGATTCTTTGTCCTTTAGTGTCCGTTTGGAACGCGGGTTAGGGCGTGCGGGGTAGGGGTTGATCCCGAACTCATCGTTTGGCGGAGCGTTTTTGAAGGGCGGGGTCGGGAACGGGCTGGGATCCAATACCGCGAACCCGGGATTGAGGCCTCCCATCCCGGATTTTCAACTCATCCCAGGAGGCCGGGATTGAAAACCCGGGATAGGGATTGAAAAAGTGTGACGGGCGTGCCCCTCCATATTTTTCATTAATACCATTTTACCCCGGTCGTATAAAAGCGTTTTTTCACGCTTTGCATCTGCTGACTCGAGCCCGTACTCTGTTTCCTCTCCTCCCAGGTCAGCAGCTCCTCCTCTCTTCTCTTCTTCTTCACTCCTTCTTCTCCACGATTCATCGACTGCAGACGCGTTTTGTCTGTGGTTTTGGCTAAAATCATGTGCTTGTTCTTGCTTCTTCCTCTTCTGCGTCGTTTCTTCTCCCTCATCTCATCCAAACTATGTTCAAATCAAAACCCCCAAATCAAACCCCAAGAACCCTAATTTTTAATTTCGAAATTAAAGATGCAATTGGGTTTTGATTCTACCATAAATTCTTGTTACCGTTCATTGAAGTTGGATTCATCACTAATTCACTACCTATTTCAGTTGTGTAGGTTATTGTGGGTGGATTGAAGTTGGAGGGCTCGACGGGGTTGGTTCACTCCGTTGCTCAAGGTAAGAAGCTGATGCAATTGATTCTCCTTCCATTCTTCCTTGGTCATTTTCTTGATGTCAAAGCTTTAGTTGGCTTCCATGTTGTATAGAGCAAGAATATGAATATATGGTTTGGTTGGCTTCCTTGGTCATTTACGGAGCATGTTTGAACACAGTGGTAGATACTACATTCATATTGTGTTGGTCAGTTCAACTGTGCTTAATCTTTTTTTTTTTTAATTTTATTTCGTTCATGAGGTAAGGTCCATGTCATGTCACCTTCAACGTGTTTCCTATTGGGAAGTCGATATCTCTTTGTCTGTGTGTGTGTGTATTTTTTTCCCTTTTTTGTAATGTTCAAGAGCTGATGATGTAGGAAGTAAGAAACTGGGAGGAGGAGCTTTCTAGTTCTGGGTACATGTAATGAAGTAGGAGTTAAAAGGTGTTAACAGGGACGTGTAAGAAATACAGTGACTAGCGTGCATTTCGGCCTTCAATTTTAACTTCCCAGGCCATCATTAAAAAAACACTAAAAAGCCAAAACAAGACATGGCCGTAAGAATATGATGATCATCCAAAGAAACTAAACCTCAAGAGCTAGAAGAGAGAAGGAAATGCTTCAGTTCAGGGTTCCAGTAAGACAATACTGCTTTAAGAGGATTATCCTCTGGCTCCTGCTACCCTGTTATGGTTTCTAGGAGGGTTTTAGTCTTTTAGGGGGGATCTAGAGATGGAGAGAGAGTGTATGAAAGAGTATCTCTAGTGTTACAGACTTACAGTGTCTTGCTTTACTTTTTGTTGTGTTTTGTACGTGAAGACTGGGAAATGTGAGGTGAACCTACCAAGTTACTACTAGGATTGCTGCTATTGCTTTTTAGTGTGCAGTGAAGTTTGGATTATATAGAAATTTATGGGGGGAGGAGAGATATTAATGGGCTAGTGGTGGCATTTTTTTATAAGTATGATTTATTTCTTTGAATTTAGTGTTGTAGCAGTAGTAGCTTTGCTTTGATTGGTCCCTGAGTCAAAGTGCAGAGATTTCAAAAAGGACAGGGGAGACAGTGGCTGAGTGGGGGAGGAAGGGTTTACGTTTTTGAATTTACTTTTGTGTTCTTCTACTTCTGGTCCTTTTCCTTCTCAACTCGGTCACTGACTCGGTTTGTGCAATTAATCCTTCATTTCATTTCATTTCATTTCACCACTCTCTTTCCCTAGAAAAAAAAGGGTATGTATGTGTGTACAATTTGCATGGCAAAGGTCCATTCTTTAGTTCATTGCATATGAATATGATGATCCCTTCTGCATTCATATTATATATTTCAGCTTTATGGCCTTCAAACCATATGATTGTTTCTGTAATTCCTTGCTCTTCAGTTCTGAATTATAATAAATATGATAAGACTGTTATCCCCCCTCCCCCCACAATCATTGTTTTTGACAGTTTTCCCAATGTCGGGTGAAGAGAACATTTAGATACAACTCCAAATTTGTTATCCCCATTCTGTGCCTTTTTCTTTGGTTTTTTTTTTCTGCTGAGATTGATTTCAGTAGAAAGTATGTATTAGTCATCAACAAAGCTCCTACTCGATACTTGTCGCTAGACTTTGTAGGCTACAAATCAAAGCAATAATGAATATAGATGATGGAATCACACAATATGTAATGGAATGTGAATGCATTTCTTTGTTTGGATTTTCAGGAACCGGCACTCAAGTTCTTCCTCCTCGCACGCAGCAACATCTATTTGGATTCCTAAGGTTAGTTTAAACTCTAATGTGCATATTGATTGCATAGTGTATGTTGTAATAAGTGGTTGCTTGCGTTGTATGTCGAACTTCTTTGAGTTTGCTGTCGTTGAATGTTATGTACAAAATTCTGTTTGCATTTGCATATAGATCTTTGCATGAGCATGGATAATAGGCAGCGGGAAGA
>JAKUCV010005327.1:23503-50279 GCA_028386065.3 Turnera subulata
ACTGCACCTTGGAGCATGTGTATTGCCTTGGAGTGGTTTTCGATTCTTTGGATGTCATCTTCGTTGTACCCTGCTTCCGTCCTTGTCGGAACTTGAACGCCATTCTTTATCGTTAGCCAAGCTGCAAAGTTATTGGCTTGGATGAAGATTCTCATCCTTTCCTTCCAATATGCGTAATTTGTCCCGTCAAAGAATGGTGCCTGGGTAGTGGATTGTCCTTCAATGATTCCTGCATACAAATAATTTGAACAAGCCATGGAAATTTACCTCTCAAACTATTAAGTCTTTTAGAGAGTTAGGCTCCGCTACCAATTGTTAGAAACAATAGCCCTAAGCTAGAGGGGGGGTGAATAGCGATAATCGAATAAAAACGAAATAAGCAGGAATTAAATGCGGAATTAAAAGAATGAAGGACACAATAGATTTATCCTGGTTCACACACACTCTACTAGTGTGGTTAATCCAGCCCTTCAAGTCTCACTTGAAGATTTCACTATCTACGTTAAGCTTACGGGTGCTTAACAAACCGTTACAACCTAGGAATTCTAGTCACAAGAATCCTAAACCCTGAAAGTTCAAGTCACATGAACTTCAGCTCTCTTGCTTGAAGATACCTCACTTCAAGACTTCTCAAGGAAAGAAAATCACTCTTCCTATGAGTAGCTACAAGGGAACAAACCACCCTCAAGGTGTATAACAACACAATAATCACTCAAACAAGAGGTCTCTCTCAAAGAGCAGATGTGAGTGTACAAATGAAGCTCTAAAAGGCAACTCTCAAATCCTCAATAGGATATTGGCTCAACAAAGATTGATTTGAATGTATGAGATGAATGCATGTAAGTAGAGAGTTGATTAGCTCTGAAACATAGCTAAAAATGCTCAATTTATAGCTTTGAAAAGTTATATAGCCGTTTTAAATCCACCCAAAAACAGCCTTAAACAAAACATAGTGGGTGCTGAAAAAGTTGTCTGCTACAACGGCAAAACATCGATGTTTTAACTTTAAACATCGATGTTTTAGCTAGCAATTTTAAATTATTGCTCCAACGGCTAGTAGAACATCGATGTTGCATTTTAGAACATCGATGTTTTCATACTCAACATCGATGTTCTTCAATTCAACATCGATGTTTTTTGGCTTCGCAAAAATATGATGAAAACGGAGTTATGCAAGAACATCGATGTTGAAAATAAAACATCGATGTTTTTTGGCTACTGCCAAATTTCAACTTGTTTGACAATTGTCAGAACATCGATGTTTTGAGTAGAACATCGATGTTTTTCCGCTTCTGCCAAATTTTGGAAAACATTGAAGAAATCACAACATCGATGTTTCAAATGACAACATCGATGTTTTGACCAACGGTCACAAGAACATCGATGTTTAGTAAGCCAACATCGATGTTATTTGCCTACTGCCAAATTTTGGAAATCTTTGAAGAAATCACAACATCGATGTTTTAATTACAACATCGATGTTTTGGTGCTTCTGCCAAATTTTGAGAAAGACTTGAAAACACAGAACATCGATGTTGTTGAGGACAACATCGATGTTTTAAACTCAAAATACAATTGTATGACTGAAAGCATGCTATGAAATGTATGAGTGAAATTTGTTTTGTTTGAGCCAATGCCTAAGAGAAGTTGAGTGTTTTACCTTGTACAAATGGGTCCTAACTTCTCTTGCTCTTCTTTACACTTCAACTCTTGATCATATCTTCACTTGAATTCTTGATCACTTTGGTTGAGTACTTGTTTGCTTGATTTCTTTTTGCTTCATTTTGGTTATGATCTTGGTTTGTCATTTATCAAAACCTGTAATGAATGAACCATGAAGACATAGGTTCTAACATCCAAAACTCTCAGGTTCTTTCACATCTTCTACAATAGCAGCATTGGCATACTTGGGATTTGGCTTTCTAGGTCTTACCGATCTTCTTGGTTGAGCTGGTGGTTCAGCTACAACCAACTCGCCTTCTTCACTTGACTCACTATCTCCACTTGGCTCACCTTCTTCGTGCTCTGCTGCACTCAGCTCCCCTCCTCCACTCGGATCGCTATCTCCACTTGGCTTACCTTCTTCACTCGGCCTAACTTCTTCATTTGGCCTTTGGTGCACACCTGTTCGCCAAGGACTTTGAGCTACTGCTACACCATCTCCACCATCTTCTAAACCTTCAGCTTCTCCTAAACTTAGCTAAACATGAGAAGACTCCACTGTCTATTTCAGATTATCTGAATTTGGCGGTGCTTGCTTGTTTGAGGACCACCATGTGGACATTTCATCAAATTCTGACAACTCTTGTAGTATGATTTTGTCATCTGTCATATGGTTTGAAAAATCTGAATCAACAATCCACTCGTTCTCATAATCGACTTGAATATGTGTTGTTGCCGTAAATGCAAACTCTTTGTCTTCTGCAGCAAACAATGCTTCAGCATCCCATTCTTCTTCGTCTTTGAATGTGGCAGTATTGTTCTCTATGGATTTCTTCTTAGAGCAACAGTCTTTCGCCATGTGTCCCTTCTTGTTACAGTTGTAACACTTTCCTTCGAACCTCCTTCCATTGGAATAGTTCTTCGAGCCTCCTTCACGAGTGCTCGTCTCACCATGATGACTTTTTAAACTTGTCACCATTCTTCTTGGATCCACCACCTTCATGCTGCTTGGAATTCCACTTGCTCTTCTTTGCATAGAGTGCCTCTTCTTCATTCTTCAGCGAGACTCCTCCCATTTGCTTAGCCAAGTCTTCTTGACCGGGTAGCAAATTCTCAAGCTCCTCAAGTGATGGCTGTTTTGGCCAACCTTGTACAGCAGCAATAAAGCTTCTAAATTCCGGCCTTAAACCATGGATAAGAATTCTCTTCATCCTGGAATCGCCGATAGACGCTTTTGGATCCAACTCCGAATTCTCACGGCACAAGAACTTCACTTTGTGAAAGTATTGTGCTATTGTCATGTTGCCTTGTGTCACCGACAACAACTCGTTCTCTAAAAGTTGAAGCTTCGTTTCATTCTTTTTAGAGAACCGAGTGACAAGTGTATCCCAAGCTTCTTTCAGAGTTTCAGCTTTCTGTATGCATTTCCTTTCCTACTGTTGTCTTCAAAGCGAACATTGCCTTGCCCACTTTAATCTTCCACTTCCGCAACTCTCCGTTTGTATCTGCTAGTCGTCCTACCTCGGTACCATTGACCACTTCCCACAGATCTTGTCCTTGCAAGTAGGACATCATGTAGGTTGACCACGTACTGTAGTTGTTGTCGTTGAGCTTCTCCGTTGCACCGATAACTTGAAGGTCGGTCATTGTATCGACAAAAATTCTCACAAAACACCGCTACGTGATCTCCCGAAGAAGGACCTGCTCCGCTGCCAGATTGTTGAACAAAGTTCCGCTACCACAACGTGAACAATGCTCTGCTACCAGATTGTTGAACTATGCGCAGCACAAAACACTAACCTTTCACACAACCAACCTCGTTGCACAGGCATACTGTGCTGTTACTAAGCAAGACTAACTTGCACAGGCAGGTCGTGCAGAACCCGAGTTGGGAAAGATAGAAAAACTCACAAACACTAACAACTAGACAACAAATAAGAATAGAGAGAATACACTCTCAGAATACTCAGAGAGAAATGCTTGGATGCTAGAGAGAAAAGCAAGAAAGCTTGGGATGCATTTTCCATTAGAGAGCAGGGCCTTTATATAGGCTACAGGAACTAACAACTAACCTAGAAATTAGGAAACTAACAACCTCCTTCAAACTTTGAATAATAGATAAAGCTAACTAATATCTAATCTAGATATTTTAAATGATAACAACCTAAGACCAAATCTAAATAATAACTACCTAGATTTAATTTAGTGGTGTTGATCTTTAACACTACTCCTCAACTCCCACTCTTTCTACCATACCGAGCTGACAACAAAAGCGTTCAAACTTGTTTCCACTCAAGCCTTTTGTGAACACATCTGCGACTTGATCTTCAGTCTTCACCTGCCTCAGCTCCACTTCTTCTTCAAGAATTTTTTCCCTGATAAAATGATAATGAACCTCCACATGTTTAGTCCTCGTATGAAACACGGGATTCTCAGCCAAACGTATTGCTGATTGATTATCATAATACAAAGGAATCGCATAATCAGTTGACTGATGTAAATCCTTCAACAGCTGCACAAGCCAAGTCCCCTCTTGAGCTGCCACTGCTGTAGCTCGATATTCTGCTTCTGTTATGGACAAAGACACTGTTGGTTGTTAGTAGTTGAACATCGGGTATCATGATCACCTGCATAGTCAGCATCACAGTAGCCAACCAATCTGCAGTCTCCACCTCTCTTGTACAGAATTTCATTATCAAGTGTACCCCTGACATTTCTCAAGATTCTTCTGACTGCTTCCAAATGAGGCTTCTTTGGGTTTTGCATATACCGACTCATCACACCGAACGCATAGGAGATGTCTGGTCTTGTTTGAGCTAGATATATCAAACTACCCACTAATTGACGATACATCGTTACATCTTCCAAATCTTTTCCTTCATGAGCACATAACTTGGCGTTTGTCTCCATAGGTGTCAATATTGGTTTGCAATCGTGCATTCCAAATTTCTTTAGCAAATCTTTGCAATATTTCTGCTGATGACAAAAGATACTTTCTTGTGTACGGTCAATTTCAAGACCAAGAAAGTGCTTAAGCTGTTCAAGCTCTTTCATCTGGAAGCGAACTGATAAATTCTGCTCTGTCTGGAGAATTTCCTCTTCACTATTTCCTGTGAGGATTAAGTCTTCCACATAGACCATCACTATAGCTAACTTCCCTCCACTAGCTTTAACAAACAAGCTAGAGTCTGCAATTGTCACAACATAACCACCCTGGACTAAAAACTCAGCAATTTAGCCATACCAGGCCCTTGGTGCTTGTTTTAGTCCATAGAGGGCCTTCCAAAATTTACATACATACTCAGGATGATCTTAACTCTCGAAACCCTTTGGTTGATCCATGTAGATCTCTCGATCTAGCTCACATGCAAAAATGCATTCTTCACGTCCATCTGCCACAGGTTCCAGTTCTTACTAGCTGCCAGTGCTAGTAGAACTTGCACAGTTATAAGCTTTGCGACTGGACTGAACGTTTCATCATAGTCTAGTCCATACTGTTGAGAGACTCCTCGAGCTACCAAATGAGCCTTATACCCTTCAATCAATCCATTTGTGCGGCGCTTTATCTTGTAAACCCATTTGCAAGAAATAGGCTTTACTCCTCCTAGCAGTGGCACAAGGTCCCAAGTCTGGTTATGACCCAATGCTGCAAGCTCCTCTTTCATAGCCTTAATACATCTTGAGCTCAAAGGTGCTTCTCCAAAACTCTCAGGTTCTTTCACATCTTCTACATTAGCAACATTGGCATACTTGGGATTTGGCTTTCCAGGTCTTACCGATCTTCTCAGTTGAGCTGGTGGTTCAGCTGCAACCAACTCGCCTTCTTCACTTGACTCACTATCTCCACTTGGCTCACCTTCTTCGTGCTCTGCTGCACTCAGCTCGCCTCCTCCACTCAGATCGCTATCTCCACTTGGCTTACCTTCTTCACTCGGCCTAACTTCTTCATTTGGCCTTTGGTGCAAACCTGTTCGCCAAGGACTTTGAGCTACTGCTACACCATCTCCACCATCTTCTAAAACTTCAGCTTCTCCTAAACTTAGCTGAACATGAGAAGACTCCACTGTCTATTTCAGATTATCTGAATCTGGCGGTGCTTGCTTGTTTGAGGACCACCATGTAGACACTTCATCAAATTCTGACAAATCTTGTAGTATGATTTTGTCATCTGTCATATGGTTTGAAAAATCTGAATCAACAATCCACTCGTTCTCATAATCGACTTGATTATGTGTTGTTGCCGTAAATGCAAACTCTTTGTCTTCTACAGCAAACAATGCTTCAGCATCCCATTCTTCTTCGTCTTTGAATGTGGCAGTATTGTTCTCTATGGATTTCTTCTTAGACCAACAGTCTTTCGCCATGTGTCCCTTCTTGTTACAGTTGTAACACTTTCCTTCGAACTTCCTTCCATTGGAATAGTTCTTCGAGCCTCCTTCACGAGTGCTCGTCTCACCATGATGACTTTTTAAACTTGTCACCATTCTTCTTGGATCCACCACCTTCATGCTGCTTGGAATTCCACTTGCTCTTCTTTGCATAGAGTGCCTCTTCTTCATTCTTCAGCGAGACTCCTCTCATTTGCTTAGCTAAGTCTTCTTGACTGGGTAGCAAATTCTCAAACTCCTCAAGTGATGGCTGTTTTGGCCAACCTTGTACAGCAGCAATAAAGCTTCTAAATTCCGGCCTTAAACCATGGATAAGAATTCTCTTTATCCTGGAATCGCCGATAGACTCTTTTGGATCCAACTCTGAAATCTCACGGCACAAGAACTTCACTTTGTGAAAGTATTGTGCTATTGTCATGTTGCCTTGTGTCACCGACAACAACTCGTTCTCTAAAAGTTGAAGCTTCGTTTCATTCCTTTTAGAGAACCGAGTGACAAGTGTATCCCAAGCTTCTTTCAGAGTTTCAGCTTTCTGTATGCATTGCAGCATTTCCTTTCCTACTGTTGTCTTCAAAGCGAACATTGCCTTGCCCACTTCCGCAACTCTCCGTTTGTATCTGCTAGTCGTCCTACCTCGGTACCATTGACCACTTCCCACAGATCTTGTCCTTGCAAGTAGGACATCATGCAGGTTGACCACGTACTGTAGTTGTTGTTGTTGAGCTTCTCCATTGCACCGATAACTTGAAGGTCGGTCATTGTATCGACAAAAATTCTCACAAAACACCGCTACGTGATCTCCCGAAGAAGGACCTGCTCCGCTGCCAGATTGTTGAACAAAGTTCCGCTACCACAACGTGAACAATGCTCCGCTACCAGAATGTTGAACTATGCGCAACACAAAACACTAACCTTTCACACAACCAACCTCGTTGCACAGGCATATTGTGCTGTTACTAAGCAAGACTAACTTGCACAGGCAGGTCGTGCAGAAACCGAGTTGGAAAAGATAGAAAAACTCTCTAACACTAACAACTAGACAACAAATAAGAATAGAGAGAATACACTCTCAAAATACTCAAAGAGAAATGCTTGGATGCTAGAGAGAAAAACTAGAAAGCTTGGGATGCATTTTCCATTAGAGAGCAGGGCCTTTATATAGGCTACAGGAACTAACAACTAACCTAGAAATTAGGAAACTAACAACCTCCTTCAAACTTTGAAAAATAGATAAAGCAAACTAATATCTAATCTAGATATTTTCAATGATAACAACCTAAGACCAAATCTAGATAATAACTACCTAGATTTAGTTTAGTGGTGTTGATCTTTAACATTTCCAACGTCTGTGGAACATATGTCATGGCCATGGTTATTAAAATCGCATTTTAACTACCAATTTGGGGTTGGTTTAAGTGGTAAGCGACTTGTTCTGCTTAAGCGAGGTCTCTGGTTCGATTCCTCGTGCATGCAGAAGATCCCAGTGGGAGACTTACCCACCATAGCCAGGTGCGCGACCCGGGTCGGATCCAGATTAGTCGGGGCGAAGCTCCGGATACCGGATCGGCAAACAAAAAAAAATGCATTTTAACTCATTCAGATTTTAAAAAATATATAGTTGGAGATCTAATTGAATAAAAATACAGAAAAATATGACATAAGAATTACCTTTTTTACCTACTATATAAAATTATATAATAAATTTTATATCATTGATAGAGGATTTATAAAAACAAATTATCTCTAAAATTTTCGGAGATAAAATATATAGTAGAAAATAAAATTATTGATAAAAATATTCATAAGATTATTGATAATATATTTCTTCGGATTTTCTCTTCACTTTTTCAGGGATTATTTATTTCCAATTTGGTTAGCCTTTTAATTATTTTTCTACCTTTTTTTTGTCAGCAAGCATCATAATTATTTTTCTAGTTTAATGTATATCATCTAGAAAGTAAATATACATCCCATCCAACATTGTTAAACGGTACACTAAAACAGCATAGCATCAGTGAGCAATTCCAGTTCCAGGCCAGTTTCAGCTTTTGTTTAGATACTAGAACAGTAACATAAGATTAAGTTGGTTGTTCACCGTTATCGTCACACAAAGTACCACTAACAATCTTGATAAATTAATTTTTACTGGTTCTAGGAGCAAAAGAAAGGCAATAAAATGATCCAGCTTGTGTTAAAATGGACATGGGAATGTCGTCCATTCCCATTGTGATGCGCAAACAATTGGTGAAGGACTTGGTGATCTGTTTCAATCAACAGACGGTGAAAGCCACATTGGCTAGCCAAGTTAAGGGCCACAGTTGACAAATTAATAGTGGTTATACCCATTAGAATGAATACTGGTTGTATAACACAATATTCGAAGATTTTTTTTTGTAAAAAAAGGAAAAAACTTTATACATTGCAGTTCGTGGTCTATACGGCCTGTGACTTAGTTGTTTCCTTTCTAAGACTCTATAATTAATCAAAGAATGAATGCTTTTATGCTGCGTAGTCTGACCCCGAAGTGACTTCTTTGTTTCTTTTTTTTTTTTTTGGCCAAGACCCTTTTGGTGTTTTGGCCTCCTGGAACCAAACCGTCCATTTTTGCCAGTGGTATGGCGTCACATGTGGTCGTAGGCACCAAAGAGTCACCCAGTTGCACCTCAACTCCTCAAAACTTGAAGGCTTCCATTCTCCCCGTATTGGAAACTTGAGCTTCCTTAGGTCATTATTGAATGAGAATATTCAGGATACTGTGAGTATCATAGTCCTGTTATATATATTAACACTTACAGATAAGAATACATAGGAGAATCCTAGTATAGACAAATTACAAAACCTAATCTCAATATAATCACTAATGGTTATCCCTTATCACTCCCCTTCAATTTGAGGGTGGCTAAATTAGCCAAACTCAAATTATTACAAAGCTGCTTAAACATAGAAACCCCTAAGGATTTTGTAAAAATGTCAGCTAATTGTTGAGAAGCATCTATGTGAGAAACAAAAATATGCTTCCAACGAACTCTTTCCCGCACAAAATGCAAATCGACTTCTAAGTGCTTTGTTCGTTGATGTTGAACCGGAATGTTTGCTAAGAAGGTTGCAGACCTGTTGTCACAATGCACCACTATAGGAAGATTGGGTGCATAGCCGAGTTCCATAAGTAGAGTGTGCAGCCAACAAACATCTGCCACTTTACTCGCCAATGCCCTGTACTCCGATTCAGCATTGCTTCGAGAAACAGTGTGTTGTTTCTTGGCTGACCAAGAAACCAAATTTCCGCCAAGATAAACACTGAACCCTCTTCAAGAAACAGTGTGCTGTTTCTTGGCTGACCAAGAAACCAAATTTCCGCCAAGATAAACACTGAACCCTCTTGTGGATCGTCGAGTGTCAAGACACCCTGCCCAATCGGCATCACTGTAAGCAACCATATTGCGAACATTGACAGGCCGAAGCATAAACCCTCTATCCTGGGTGCCCCAAAGATACCGTAGAATGCGTTTCACTGCTTTCCAGTGAACTGTCGTTGGTTTGTGCATGAATTAACAGACCAAGTTAACAGCAAAGGAAATGTCTGGGCGTGTAAATGTAAGATTTTAGAGTGCCCCAACAACTGTGTGATACAAAGTTTGTTCACCATCAGGAAGAAGCTCACCTTGATCAACCGACAATTGCAACTTCGGCTGCATTGGTGTAGGTGTAGGTTTTGCTGTGTCAAAACCTGCACGCTGGAAAATAGATTGCATGTATTTTGTCTGGTACAGAAATAATCCCTCTTGAGTATGAGTAATTTGTATGCCAAGAAAAAAATGCAAAGGGCCAATCATGAGAAATTCCTGCTTCAACAAAGGAAGCAGTCTGTCTAATAGAACCGGTGTAGAAGTAGTTAATACTATGTCATCGACATAAAGCAGAAGATAAGCAACTCCATGAACAGATTGCAGAATAAAAAGAGATGCATCAGACTTGCAAGTAAAAAAGCCTTGAGATATGAGAAACTGAGCAAATCTTTGATACCAAGCGCGTGGCGCTTGCTTGAGACCATGGAGTGCTCTTTGTAATTTACAGACATAATCAGGCCGAGCAGGATCAACATATCCCGAAGGTTGCCGCATATACACATCCTTCTGCAAATTTCCGTTCAAGAACGCATTCTTGATATCCAACTGTCATAAAGACCAACCATTTTAAACTGCAATTGTCAAAACAACACGAATTGTGGCGGGTTTGATGACAGGGCTGTAAGTCTCATCAAATTCTTCACCCGCCTTCTACGAATACCCCTGCGCAATGAGCCATGCCTTATGCCGCTCTAGGGACCCGTCAGACCTGTACTTGCGTTGTTATACCCACTTAGAACCAATGATGTTCACAGTGGGTGGTGGTTTTGGAACCAAAAACCAAGTGTGGTTTTTGTGTAAAGCCTGAATTTCCTCATCCATGGCAACGCACCAAGCGTTGTCTTTTAATGCCTGAGCATATGTTTTGGGTTCGGGAGAAAAGGTAGAGGTGAGAAGTGTAAGTATCCGGTTCATGCAATTGACAATCAAAAGCATAAAATACAACATGTATGCGCAGCGGAAATACCGGATACACATGGAGGATCCATGTGAAGGGAGCTAAACCGAATAACAATTTTTACATACCTTGTTCGGTTGAGGTCTTTCACCCAACTGCAGAACCGAATCAGCTAGAGCCAGACAAAGGCCTCGCCCCTCTACAGTATCCACACGAACCGTTGTAACCGGCTGAAGAACGTCTCACGACTTCAACCCGAGCTCTCCCGAACTGGTGTGCTAGCAACAGAAAACGGGAGCTGTGTGGTGTTTAGTTTCTTCTTTCTTTCTCAAAGAATGAAGTGGATGGTATGTGTTTTTCCTCTCAATTTTCAGACCACTCAAGAACTCTTCTCAAGCTCTGAAAATTCTCTCAAGAACAAGTGTGTGTAAGGAAGAAGATGAGCAATAGCCATCTAATCACTCAACCCTCAAAGGCATAATGCATTAGTGAAGTTAATGGCCAACATGGTGGTCCACTAAGCAACATGATTACGTCTCCACATAATCATGTTTCCCACTAAGCATTATCAACACAACTCAGCATGTTTTGGTTCAAAAATCTAACATTTAGTGAACCAAACCAGCCCAAAAACGACCCTGGTCCAACCACAGTCCAACTACACCTTGGTCCAACCATGGTCCAACCACGGTTCAACCACCTGCTCGAATCAACGGCTGTATGTGTGTGACCCTGTAGGCACTTGTACGTTCGGCAATAATCATAAAATCTCATTTTACAATTATAAGCAAAGAGCGGCGTCTAGCAACACATCATTGCCACCCGAACGACAAGATCAATACTGATTCCACGTGCCTCGGAATATGTCATCGTCCCTTCGTCCCATTATCAAGATTAAACACGAGACATGAAATATGTCAATCTCGCATATGTTTAATCTCGGTTTCTTGATCCTCGAGTTAACCGGTAAAACGGATACCAATGATATCATATATCATTATCCGAGCATGGCCATGCATTTACGGTTCAACTCTATCAAGAAACACTCCGATAATATACCCGTTATATGGGTTGGACGAATCCCCTTTGGATCATACAAAACCCACTACACACACATCATACACCCAATAGTTACCCTTACGTCTATCCAGTTATGGATGACCAGGAATAATATCAAAGCATATGACTCACATGTTGAGAACCTTGATGATCATAGGTCTAAGGGCAATACATTATAAGAACCGCTATCGACAAAACATATAACGTTCCATTTAGCGTTCTTATGTGGGTCGGTCCAGTCCACAAGTTCTCTAACTTGTACCCATATGTAGAATTCATATCACATATGCAATTCTCAACATACGCTAGTCTTAATTTATTATTACAACCCATCCATAATAATAATCGACTAGGGACAATTTAAGAATATGAAATATTCTAGGGTTATAAGTATGTGCAAGCGTTTATCTCATAAACGATACTTATTGGAATAACCTTAATGCGTATACATGACTACAAATAATCATCCATGATTGGCTTTTGGGCATATTACACTAACAATCTCCGACTTGCACTAAAGCCAATCATCCATATATCATATATATGTGGATCTAGCATGACCATCATGCTTCCGCTGCGTGAGAAGATTAGACAATAGATCTCCTACTTTGTTCCCAAAAGGAACTATACACAGCCAGAGTTCTACAGTCGGCTACTGTCTCCTGCTTGGAACTCTTCCAGCATACAGTACCTTGCTTGGAACTCTTCCAGCACACATTACCTCCTCCAAGACAAAAACACCTAACCTAACTGCGATCTAAAATCACCCCTATCGGTTTGGAAGCTAGCATCTATGTAACCCTTTACAATGAGCTCATCCACGTTTCCGTAAACCAGGAATGCATCCTTAGTCCTTCTCGAGTACTTAAGGATGTTCTTTACCGCTGTCCAGTGACTCTTACCGGGATCAGACTGGTTTCTGCTTGTGACACTCAAAGCATAAGCGACATCCGGCCGAGTACATAACATGACATACATGATAGATCCTATTGCCGAAGTAAAAGGAATCTTACTCATCCGCTCTCTCTCCTTAAATGTACTAGGACATTGATACTTTGAGAGAGATATGCTATGTGACAAGGGCAAGAACCCTTTCTTGGAATCTTGCATGCTAAACCTCTTTAGCACCTTGTCAATATACGTACTCTGACTTAGCCCGAGAAGCCTTTTGGATCTATCTTTATAGATCTTTATACCTAACACATAGGCAGCTTCTCCTAAGTCCTTCATCGAGAAATTCTTTCCAAACCAAGTCTTTACGGACTGTAGTGTCGGAATGTCATTCCCAATGAGCAAGATGTCGTCAACATACAACAACAAGAAAACAATGGTGCTCCCACTAATCTTCTTGTAAACACATGGTTGATCTTCGTTCTTGATGAAACCAAACTCTTTGATTACATTATTAAAACGAAGATTCCAACTCCTAGAAGCTTGCTTCAATCCATAAATGGATCTCTGCAACTTGCATACCATATTGGCATTCTCTGGATTGACAAAACCTTCAGGCTGCGTCATGTACACATCCTCTAAAAGATTCCCGTTAAGGAAGGCGGTTTTGACATCCATTTGCCATATCTCATAATCATAGTATGCCGCTATAGCCAATAGAATCCGGATGGATTTAACCATGGCAACTGGTGAGAAAGTTTCATCACAGTCAATACCATGAACTTGCTTGAAACCTTTCGCAACCAATCACCCTTTATAGGTAATCACATTACCATCCATGTCGGTCTTTCTCTTAAAGACCCATTTGCACCCAATGGGTTTTACCCCTTCGGGTGGATCAACCAAGGTCCATACCTTGTTTTCATACATGGATTCCATTTTCGAATTCATGGCCTCTAGCCACTTCTCAGAGTCCGGACCCGTAATGGCCTGCTGATAGGAAGTGGGCTCATCCTCATCTATGAGCATCATGTCTCCAGCATGAGTCATGAGAAATCCATATCTCTCAGGCTCATACCGAGTCCTATTCGACCTACGCGGTCCACGTGTTACAGGCACAGGAATCTCATCCACAACTTCTTGTGGTTCCTGCCCTTGTTCCATCTCAGCCTCTATCTCCCAAATTTCTTCGAGTTCTACTTTCCTCCCACTGATTCTTCTAGAAATAAATTCCCTTTCTAGAAAAATAGCAGTCCGAGCCACAAACACTTTGTGCTCTAAAGGATTATAGAAATAATACCCTTTCGTTTCCTTAGGGTATCCTACAAAGAGGCACTTGTCGGATTTAGGGCCGAGTTTATCCGAAGCTTCACTTCTTACGTAAGCCTCACAACCCCAAATTCTCATAAAAAACAAATTGGGACGCTTCCCAGTCCATATCTCATATGGTGTCTTTTTGACGGATTTAGATGGAACACGGTTTAGTGTAAAAGCTGCACTCAATAATGCATGTCCCCAAAACGAAGGAGGAAGGTCAGCTTGACTCATCATCGAACGAACCATGTCCAACAAGGTTCTATTCCTCCTTTTGGATACACCATTCCATTGAGGCGTACCCCGCGGAGTGAGCTGTGATACTATACCACACTCCTTTAGATGATCAAGGAATTCTCGGTCTAAGTATTCACCTCCTCGATCTGATCGAAGCATCTTAATACTTTTACCGAGTTGATTCGTACTTCATTCTTGAATTCTTTGAACTTTTCAAAGGATTCTGACTTTTGTCTTATTAGATACACATAGCCATATCTACTGAAATCGTTAGTAAATGTAATGAAGTATGAAAAACCACCTCTAGCCTGTGTGGACATAGGTCCGCATACATCACTATGTATAAGACCTAATAAGTCCGATGCTCTCTCACCCTTACCGGTAAAAGGAGTCTTCGTCATTCTGCCTAACAAACACGACTCACACGTCTCAAATGATTCATAATCAAATGAGTCTAAAAGTCCATCTTTATGGAGTTTAGATATACGAGTCTCGTTTATATGGCCCAAACGACAATGCCAAAGGTACGTTTCATTGGAATCATTCGTTCTAACCTTCTTCATGTTAACGTTATAGATTGCGGTTTCTAGGTTTATAACATACAAACCATTGCTCAAATATGCACCACCATAATATACATCATTGAAATAAATGGAACAACAATTGTCCTTTGTTACAAATGAAAATCCTTTCTAGTCAAGATAAGATACAGAAATCAGATTCCTGCTAATGGTTGGTACATAATAGCAATCGTCTAGTTCCAAAACTAAACCACTCGGTAAGGATAGATAGTAAGTTCCTACGGCTAATGCAGCAACTCTTGCTCCATTTCCCACACGTAGGTCTATCTCACCCTTAGCCAATCTCCTACTCTTTCTTAGTTCCTGCACATTTACACAAATGTGAGAACCACATCCGGTATCTAATACCCATGATGCAGAGATAGAGATATTCGCTTCTATAACGAACATACCTGAAGTGGAAGTCTCACTTCCCTTCTTCTTCTTCAACTCTTGAAGATAAACCGGGCAGTTCCGTCTCCAATGGCCAGACTTCTTGCAATGGAAGCATTCGCCTTCCTTTGCAATACCACCTTTAGGTTTCAGCATTTGTGAAGAAGATGCACCAAACTTTTTGGTGGATTTCTTCATCTTAGCTTTACCCTTTCCTTTGCCACCTCCAAGCATCAATATGCTATTGGATTTACTTGCCTTCATTTGTTGCTCAGCTGTTCCCAACATGTTGAGCAACTCAGACAAGGACTTGTCAAGATGGTTCATATTGAAGTTCATGACAAATTGACCGTAGCTATCCGGCAACGATTGCAGGACTAGGTCAACAGCCAATTCCTTCTGCAAAGGAAACCCTAGACCCTCAAGGCTTTCGATGTATCCAATCATCTTAAGCACATGAGGTCTGACGGGAGATGATTCAGCCATTCTGCATTGGAACAATGCCTTAGAGGTCTCGTACCTCTCATGCCTTGCTTGCTCCTCAAAGAGCATCTTAAGGTGTTCGATCATATCGAACGCCCCCATGTTCTCATGTTGCTTCTGAAGCTCAGATTCCATGTTAACAAGCATGAGGCATCCTATATCCAATGCATCATCTAGATGCTTCTTGTAAGCATCCCTTTCTGCCCTTGGTGCACTAGGCGCCGGTTCACTCGGAACGGGTCCTTCGAGGACATACAATTTCTTTTCTTGTTTGAGGACAATCCTCAAGTTACGATACCATTTCAGGAAGTTATTCCCGTTTAACTTTTCCTTCTCAAGGACCGATCGCAGTGACAATGTGCTAGTGTTTTGTGCCATGGATACTCTACAACAATGATCAACTCACACAAATAAGAGTCATGCATACAAATACATTTAACAAGGAATTCTATTAAATGTGCTCCTACTACATAAATCAAGATAATTATATAAGTAGGCCAAGATCCATATTTCACTACAACATATGTCAGCTTTGGCTGATCGCATATATCAATAGTTATTTAGGTAGACAACTCTTGTCAATTACATCTCATGTAACTCTTGGATAGTTGAGTGAACAACACTTTGTCCATATCTATCTCATAGACATTACTCAACCCTTGCCTCTAAGTCCTTAATCCTATTAAGATAACTTAGTTAAGTCCAAACCCACAATAAGCAGTCGAGATATTACAATTATCCACTCGCACCTTGCTAAGATAAACATAGGCACATTGCTTTGGCAAAACCTACCTAGTGTTGATCTAAGCAATGATGAGTGCTTATCATGAAAGGCAACTAAGAACTTAATATTTTCATCAACATATAATTCCTACACATCACATGCTTGTTCTTGATAAATCATACATTGATGTCATGTAAGTTTGAAAAATAAAATACATGACAACTTCGATGTTACCATTTGGAACATCGATGTTGTGACAATCAAATTGTCCCAACTCTTTGGCAGTAGCTCAATAACATCGATGTTGGACATTACAACATCGATGTTGTGAGAACTCGAGCTCCAAACAATTTTGGCAGTAGCTCCATAACATCGATGTTTAACTTGAACATCGATGTTTTGAGAATCTGATTCTCCCAACTACTTGGCAGTACTTAGTATTTCAGCCATATCCAGAGCTGTAGAGCTCCGATTTGTGAAAACTTGGTGTCCCTAGAAAGCTAAGAAGTAGGGCTACAACTTTGCGGTTCAGGCCAGACACCAATTCAGCCTCCTTCTACCCCAAATTCTCAGTTGAAGTTACTGGGTTCTACAACATCGATGTTGAACCCTTCAACATCGATGTTTGGAGTTTGCAAATCTGCAAAACATCGATGTTGACACTCAAACATCGATGTTGGAGGTTGCCGAACCCTCAAAACATCGATGTTGGAGGTCGCCGAACCCTCAAAACATCGATGTTGACCATCAAACATCGATGTTGGAGGTTTCCGAGTGCATAGAACATTGATGTTAACACTTAAACATCGATGTTTTGACCTCATCGATGTTGAAACATAAACATCGATGTTGTAGGTATCATATACCTTTCAAGCACCCTTGTCGAACTCATTCGACTTTCTACCAATAACGTCTTGATTGATATCACATACCAATCAAGTTCTTGTTGTCAAAACACTTTTGACAAATCAACCTCAACAACATATATATCACATATACCTAGCATGTTCAAGCTATATCATATATAACTAAACAAGTTCAAGCTACATCACATGTAACATATGAACATGAATTCAGTTTAGAGCTTCACAAGTAGCTCCGCTACCACTGTAAGTATCCGGTTCATGCAATTGACAATCAAAAGCATAAAATACAACATGTATGTGCAGCGGAAATACCGGATACACATGGAGGATCCATGTGAAGGGAGCTAACCCGAATAATAATTTTTACATACCTTGTTCGGTTGAGGTCTTTCACCCAACTGTAGAACCGAATCAGCTAGAGCCAGACAAAGGCCTCGCCCCTCTATGGTATCCACACGAACCGTTGTAACCGGCTGAAGAACGTCTCACGACTTCAACCCGAGCTCTCCCGAACTGGTGTGCTAGCAACAAAAAAGGGAGTTGTGTGGTGTTTAGTTTCTTCTTTCTTTCTCAAAGAATGAAGTAGATTGTATGTGTTTTTCCTCTCAATTTTCAGACCACTCAAGAACTCTTCTCAAGCTCTGAAAATTCTCTCAAGAACAAGTGTGTGTAAGGAAGAAGATGAGCAATAGTCATCTAATCACTCAACCCTCAAAGGCATAATGCATTAGTGAAGTTAATGGCCAACGTGGTGGTCCACTAAGCAACATGATTATGTCTCCACATAATCATGTTTCCCACTAAGCATTATCAGCACAACTCAGCATGTTTTGGTTCAAAAATCTGACATTTAGTGAACCAAACCAGCCCAAAAATAACCCTGATCAAACCACGGTCCAACCACGGTCCAACCACACCTTGGTTCAACCACGGTTCAACCACCTGCTCGAATCAACGGTTGTATGTGTGTGACCTTGTAGGCACTTGTACATTCGAAAATAATCGTAAAATCTCATTTTACAATTATAAGCAAAGAGCGGCGTCTAGCAACACATCATTGCCACCCGAACGACAAGATCAATACTGATTCCACGTGCCTCGGAACATGTCATCGTCCCTTCGTCCCATTATCAAGATTAAACACGAGACATGGAATATGTCAATCTCGCATATGTTTAATCTCGGTTTCTTGATCCTCGAGTTAACCGGTAAAACGGATACCAATGATATCATATATCATTATCCGAGCATGGCCATGCATTTACGGTTCAACTCTATCAAGAAACACTCCGATAATATACCCGTTATATGGGTTGGACGAATCCCCTCTGGATCATACAAAACCCACTACACACTCATCATACACCCAATAATTACCCTTACGTCTATCCAGTTACGGATGACCAGGAATAATATCAAAGCATATGACTCACATGTTGAGAAGGTTGATGATCACAGGTCTAAGGACAATACATTATAAGAACCGCTATCGACAAAACATATAACGTTCCATTTAGCGTTCTTATGTGGGTCGGTCCACTCCACAAGTTCGCTAACTTGTACCCGTATGTAGAATTCATATCACATATGCAATTCTCAACATACGCTAGTCTTAATTTATTATTACAACCCTTCCATAACATTAATCGACTAGGGACAATTTAAGAATATGAAATATTCTAGGGTTATAAGTATGTGCAAGCGTTTATCTCATAAACGATACTTATTGGAATAACCTTAATGCGTATACATGACTACAAATAATCATCCTTGATTGGCTTTTGGGCATATTACACTAACAAGAAGAGTAAGCTTTTGTATTGGTTTGACTATCCCTTCCTTGGCTCTAGTAGTCATGCAGTGTGTTGGGGCATTTGGTCGAACAGGTGGTGGGATTGGTGTGGTAGGTGTAGAAGAAGAAGTAGAGGAAGGAGTAGATACCCGGAGTTGAAGAAGACAAAGAAGGAGAAAAGGTCGAGGAGGAAACCCCTTGCGTGGTGGAGGACAAAGTCTTCTGTGGCATGGAAACAGGGACCAAATATTGAGATGGGGACGGAACTAGTGGCGTAATGATGGCAGTGTGTAAATGGGTTACAGCCTCTGGTTGGAAGGATGGTGTCTTAGTTTGTGGGGGTAACTGGCTGTGTTGTTGCCAAAGGGAAACGGGACTCATCAAACACAACATTCCGGGAGACTACCACTTTGCGAGAGTGAGGGTCATAGCAACAAAACTCCCCTCCACCATCACTTTGAAAAAATTTAGTTTTGGCATTATGATGGGTTTGAATCTCGGCCAGAAACTCACTAAAACAAGAAAAAACCTCGCTCTTATAATGAAAAGGATAAATCCAACTGTAACAAGTATATTCATCAATAAAAATCACGTGATACTTAAAACCACTCGCTGAAACAATAGGAGAAACCCAAACATCCGAGTGTATTATTTCAAAGGGAATTGAACGAAAACCAGTAGAGGACTGATAAGGCAGCACAGTTTGCTTGCCCAGCTGACAAACATGACAAAAGGAAAAACTTTTAGTAGACACCAAAGAAGGATTCTGCTGAAGAAAGCGAGACATCACTGGATATTTGGGATGACATAAACGGCGATGCCACAGCTCAGAGGACACCCGGACATGAGCCAGAGCCAAAACTGAAAACGATACAATGGAAGACAAGACTCGGATGGAATAAAGCGGCCCTGAGTCACTGCACCGAATCAGATGGTGCTTGAAGCGTCGACCCTTCATAGTAAAACCAAGAGAATCAAAACTAACAGAACAACAATTGTCTTGTGCAAAACGTTTTACTGAAATAAAATTCTTCGTGAGAGAAGGAACAACTAAAACATCATGTAACGAAAAAAAACGAACCAAAACGAAAAACTTTGGAACTGACATGAGTGATGGCCAGAAACTTACCATCCCCAACCTGAACGGAGTCATTACCACTATAAGTGGGGAAAGAATCAAGGTTGTCGGTAGAAGTTGTCATATGACTCGTAGCCCCAGTATCAGCATACCAAACCGAGTTTTGAGTCTCATGGACACCTGCAAAAGAAGGAGTGTGCCGTTGAGGACAAGATTTAGCCGTGTGTTGGTATCAATCACACAACTGGCACTGGATAGTGGGAGGGCCGAGAACAAAGTCAGAAGAAGACGACCGAGGCTGGTTAACATACGACCGAGGCTGGTTAACATACGACCGAGGAGAAGAAGAAGGACGAGGGGAAAAACCAGAAGGTTTGGAAGAAAAATTAGGCTTAGGAGTATATGGTGGCCGGGGCGAAAAGGATTGACCTCAACCACCTTGATTTTTCTCAAAACCCCGATTACCATGGCCCCGAGCCTGAGCAAAGAAAACCTGATTAGAATCGAAAAAAGAGGAAGAGGAATGATTCTTAAACAACCGAGATTCATAGGCCAGCAAAGTGGAGCGAAGTTCAAAATAATTCGTCAAATGAGCCTTATCCGTGAGAACGGTGACAATTTCAGAGTAATCAGGTGGCAGTCCATCAAGAATCTGCATAACCACATCATCCTCACTCAAACCATGACCAATAGCATCCAAGTTATCAGCCAAACCACGCGCATATTGGAGATAATCAGACATAGTTCGAGAGCCTTTTTCGGGCCTGAACGAAATAAGATCGATACTCCATGTACCGTGCCTGCACATGATCATGGAAGAGTGCTTCGATGGATTGCCAGACCTCTCTCGCAGTAGGTTAGAACCCCGGACGGATAACGTGTTGTAAAATGGACGGACTAGTGGTTGCATAGATCCAGGTGACCAGAGTACTGTCGACCTAGTTCCATTGGGTATGGAGAGGGTTAGGGACAGGATCAGTGTCAGGTTCAGTGGCTGGAATAAATGCACTGGGTTGCACACTAGTTTCGTCAATATGGCCGACAACTTGGTGAGAATAGAAGACAGTGTAAAGAAGACTCTGCCAAACAAGGAAATTAGAGAAATCCAAGGTTGCAGGAACAAGATTTTTGATATTACCAACACTAAGAACTGAGGGAACAGATTGGGTATGAGAAGCAAGAACAGAGGATTGGCTGGCAGAAGAGGTAGTAGATGAGCTAGCAAAAGAACCAGAATTAGGAATAGTCGACATTGGGAAAAGAAAACTAGAAACAAAGAAAGAAACCTAGAAACAAGGAAAGAAACTCGGCCTAAAGAATAGCTAGCTCCGCTACCATGAACGAGAATATTCAGGATACTGTGAGTATCACAGTCCTGTTGTATATATTAACACTTACAGATAAAAATACATAGGAGAATCCTAGTATAGACAGATTACAAAACTTAATCTCAACATAACCACTAATGGTTATCCCTTATCAATTATGGCTCCACGACAACAGCTTCAGTGGCGAAATCCCACCTCAAGCTAGCCATTTGCGAAGATTGCGAATACTAGCGGTATCTAACAATTCTTACACTGGAAATATCCCAGCCAACTTGTCAGCATGCTCTCACCTCAAGAAAATGGCTCTTTATAACAACAAGCTGATTGATAAGATTCCAAAGGACATTAATTGGTTCTATCCCAAAGCTCAAATACCTTCACATTGCCAAAAATAGACTAACCGGAAGCATCCCTCCTTCTTTAGGAAATCTTTCATCCTTGGTGGAACTTTGGACATCTGAGAATAACTTGGGCGGAAGCATACCTGAATCCCTAACCCAACTGACAAACCTACAGTTCTTTGGCCTGGACGTGAATAATTTCTTAGGTATCATCCCTCCCGTGTTATACAATATCTCTTCTATCCAGGAAGTTTGGGTGCTTGGGAATTGATTGCATGGCACTCTTCCTAGAGATTTAGGCATCTCTCTCCCCAGTCTTTCCTTCTTCAGTGTTGCATTGAATCAATTTAGTGGCAATTTTCCGTTTCTTTATCCAATGCCTCAAATTTGGTATATTTTAGTTGTACTGAGAATGAATTTACTGGGGAAATGCCAAATCTGGAGAATCTCCCGAGGTTGGAAGAGTTACGCATTTACAACAACAGGTTGGGAGGTAGTGGAGAAGACTTGAGCTTTGTTTCCTCTTTATCAAATGCCACCCGCTTACGCATTCTGGACATAGCTCGAAACAAGTTTGAAGCCTTGTTGCCTGATTCTATAGCCAACCTCTCAACTACAATTGAATGGTTGACTCTAGACGACAACCAAATTCATAATCTCCAAAATTTGGAAGTATTATATTTAAACAACAACAAACTTGCCGAAGCCATTCCCTCTGAAATTGGAATGCTGAAAAAGCTTGTGTATTCTCAAATTCATGGAAACGATTTCTCTGGTAACATTCCAGAATCCATAGGAAATCTAAGCTCATTAAATTATTTGAGTTTAGCAGACAATAATTTCCAAGGCCACACCCCTTCAACTATTGGCAATTGCCAAAACTTGTTAGGGCTGGATCTTTCGGATAACAATCTCACTGGTATTATTCCTGTGGAAATATTTGGTATCACATCCATGTCATTCTTTCTAGACTTGTCGCGTAACTGTCCAAGGGCTTCCCTTCTCAAGGAAGTTGGAAATTTGAGAAATCTCGGCCAACTTGGTCTATCGCATAACATGTTATCTGGCGAAATTCCTAGCGAGATTGGAAATTGTGAGAACATGGAGAGACTTTTGTTTGACGCAAATTTTCTGCAAGGGAAGCATTCCGCTATTTCTCGAGGAACTGAAAGCGTTGGAATACTTAAATCTCTCTCATAATGATTTTGTGGGTGAAGTTCCAACCAAAGGAGTCTTCAGCAACGACATGTTCAAACACGGATTGAACCTCCATGAATTTGGTAAGGTTGCTGTGTCAGAAGAAGAACAATTGCCTTATGTCTTGGATCCTACTCTGCTTCAGGACACATTTGGTGGGAATATCAATAGGAACAAGAGAGTGAAGGAATGCTTGATTGGGATATTTGAGATCGGTGTTGCTTGCACCTTAGAATTTGCAGAAGGAAGGATGAACATGAAGGATGTTACTGCAAAACTCCTGTCCATCAGAAGCAAGCTTGAAAGACCCCCCGTGAGAAGCTAAAACACAAAACACAAGAGAGTGAAGGAATGCTTGATGGCCATACTTGAGATTGGTGTTGCTTGCTCCCCAGAATTTGCAGAGGGAAGGATGAACATGAGAGATGTTACTGCAAAACTCCAGTCCATCAAGAAGCAAACATCAAAGACCTGTTGCAAGAAGTGGTCAAGAAGCTAGCTAGTATAAACCTGCAGGTAATATTGCATTTTACTTGAACTGTTATTTTTTTTTCTAAAATTAAAAAAGTAGTCATTTGAATTTTTTTTGGAACAGTCTCATTCCAGTGTCCCAGTTCGTCAGGTGAAAGGGGAAAGAATGGCTCTACTAGAAGGAGTGTCTTGTACGTTGTTTGCCATGCAGGCTTCATAGGGATTTGGATCCTTTCCTGTACATAATTCAACAGGAGAGATTCTTTGAAATAAATACCGTTGATATGTTTAATCAATGGCTCTATAAGGTGAGAAAAACAAAAAAAATTAAAAACAAAAAAAAATTAAATATGGTAAGAATTTAATGTTTTTGAAAATCATGACCACGATCCAACCAACAGGACATAACTGTAAGGGAGAGGACCTCAATCCGACTTCAGAGCCTGTAGTAATTGTATAAGCTATAAACTTGTTGAAATTGAGTTGCGGTTGTTTTATTGCTTTTTTATATTTTTTTTTCCTGCCAATCTTGTGGATTCACTATAATAATATATGGCAGCAGAATGTACAAAGGTCAAATTAACCTGATATATACATCATGAATAAAGTGGATTGGCCTAGGATAGTCTAAGTTCATTGTTGTCTAAGGTGGATTGGCCTAGGATACTAGTGCAAAAAAAAAAAATATTAAACCATGGGAGATTGAAAAGGCCCATCCTCTCCTCTATCCCAAATTTTCAATACGCTAATTTCCAATGAAGCGTTTAATTGATTGAGTAAATGGGAAGGATACCTTCTTGTATTGGTGCACCCAAAATCTGTACAGAGAAAAAGAAACAAATATATCCCTGGTTTCCAATCAACTGATGAAGCGTTTATTTGATTGATTGAGTAAATGGGAACGGTACCGTACGTGCTGCATTGATCCACCAAATACTGGAGAAAAACTACAAGCAAGATACAAAGTCAAGCAAGGCGTGATCGAATTACACTATTGGTCCCTCCCTTCTGGTTGTTTTCAATCATTTTAGTCCTGCTTCGTAATTACGTCGTGAGTAGTAACTTAGAAATTCCAGCTCTAAGTGGCAGGCAGGCAGGGGAGTGAGCACTTAGACATTTCACTTCTGCTTCCATGTCAATGAGACCCACCAATTAAACAATTTAGGAAATATTTGAGTATCTGCTTGAAAGTCTCCAAATAAATAAAATCAAGATTCTGTGTCTTCTGAGCTTCAGTTTGGACTAGAGGTGATTGTCAGGTACGTACTGAGTGCGTGTTCTGTGAGACTAACTTGAGTTCTTTTCTTTCTTTTTGCGTTCTAAAGTAACATTCTTATTTTAATTTTGATTTACGAATAAATTTTTCTCTCTTCTAAGAAAATTTAAATATCATCAAAAGAAATTTTAGCCATCTAATTAGGTAAAATTTTTTTTATATACCTCAAATTTTTTTCTTCATTTTTTTTATGAATTACTTGGAGTTTTTAATTTGTCCTGATTTGTATGCGGTAGAGTTTTTATTTTTTGTCTTATAATATGTCCCGAATTTTATTTTTTAACCCATTCATATATCGCAGACAGTCTGAGTACTGAACTAGGATCTGGAGCTACAATGTCAATGATATGATTATTTCAGGTCTGCTTCCTAAATACTTCGTGGAGCACTGGCTTGTGGGTGGGCTTCAATGTCCAATGATGGGTGGACACCCAACAAAATTTAAAATCTGAGCAGTCGCTTGGAAGTCTACAAATAAAATCAAGATCCACTAACAAATTTGGTGGTTTTTCTTTCTATACCTTTTTTTTAAAGAAGCATTTTTCATTCATTCCAGAGAGCAAAGGAAAGACAATGAAAAGATCGTCGTCCATTCCCATTGTGATGCACAAACATTCGGTGAAAGCCACATTGGCTTAGCCAAGTTAAGGGCCACAGAGTTGACAAATTAATAGTGGTTGTATAAGAATGAATAATTAGTGAACACATTATTCACAGTTTTTGCAGTTCGTGGTCTATACGGCCTGTGACTTAGTTGTTTCCTTTCTAAGACTCTATAATTAATCAAAGCATAAATGCTTTTATGCAGCATAGTCTGACCGGGCAGTGACTTCTTTGTTTCTTCCTTTTTAATCAAGAACAAAGGCATGCAGTTCTCTCACTCATCAACCCATCTCATCATATTCTCATTGCTAATCAAAGATATGAGATTCACACACATCACATTTTCTTCCATTTTCCTTCTTGCTGTTGTTGTTTGCCTCCTCTTTATTTTCTCATCAGCGTCATATGCCACCACCATTATAGGCAACGAAACAGATAGGCTGAGCATACTTGAATTCAAAACCCAAATAACAAGTGACCCTTTTGGGGTTTTGGGCTCCTGGAACCAAACCGTCCATTTTTGCCAGTGGTACGGTGTCACTTGTGGCCGTAGGCACCAAAGAGTCACCAAGTTGCACCTCAACTCCTCAAAACTTGAAGGCTTCCTTTCTCCCCATATTGGAAACTTGAGCTTCCTTAGGTCATTATGGCTCCACGACAATAGCTTTAGTGGCGAAATCCCACCTCAAGTTAGCCATTTGCGAAGATTGCGAATACTAGCGCTATCTAACAATTCTTACACTGGAAACATCCCAGCCAACTTGTCAGCATGCTCTCACCTCAAACAAATGGCTCTTTATAACAACAAGCTGGTTGATAAGATTCCAAAGGACATTGGTTCTATCCCAAACCTCAAATACCTTCACATTGCCAAAAACAAACTAACCGGAAGCATCCCTCCTTCTTTAGGAAATCTTTCATCTTTGGTGGAACTTTGGACATCTGAGAATAACTTGGGCGGAAGCATACCTGAATCCCTAACCCAACTGACAAACCTACAGTTCTTTGGCGTGGACGAGAATAGTTTCTCAGGTATCATCCCTCCCCTGTTATACAATATCTCTTCAATCCAGGAAGTTTGGGTGCTTGGGAATAGATTGCATGACACTCTTCCTAGAGATTTAGGCATCTCTCTCCCCAATCTTTGCTTCTTCAGCGTTGCATTGAATCATTTTAGTGGCAATCTTCCTGTGTCTTTATCCAATGCCTCGAATTTGGTATATTTTAGTTGTGCTGACAATGAATTTACCGGGAAAGTGCCAAATCTGGAGAATCTCCAGAGGTTGGAAGAGTTACGCATTTACGACAATAGATTGGGAGGTAGTGGAGAAGTGTTGGAAATAGGACAGCAGCAAGCAGCAAGAATTTGTTGCACAATTCTGGAAATTTCCCAGAAAACTCAAGAACACTTAGAACACCTAGAACACTTGATGAAGAATTATGATTCTAACACTGAAAGGTTGTTGTATTTGTGATCAAACAACCTTAATTACCCTCAAGGAACACTCAGAAACGAAAATACTTAGTGTTTAACAAATCTCTCAAAGAATCACCCTCAAGAACTCATGAAGAACACCAAGAACATTCAA
>JAKUCV010005328.1:0-61264 GCA_028386065.3 Turnera subulata
CTACTGAAATATTGTTAACAGGAATCTCACCCCAGTTAAATTTCAACTTCGGCCTTACTTTAAGCATCTCTCCAAAGTATTCCACTGCCGCTCTTTTAATTTCATCTAGTTCCTCTAATAAATGATTACCCATCATAATCTGACTAATTGAGTTTCTTCGACCTCTGTTACATGCACTTGCGTGAAAAAAATTTGTGTTCTTATCACCAAGTTTCAACCACTGGATTCTAGACTTTTGTTTCCACAAACTTTCATGTTGTTTTTGACGATTGGCCAGTTCAGATTTGAGAACTCTTAACTGACGTACTTCCTCCTCATTCAAACTTCTATCTTCAGTTATCCAATCCAGATCCTCAATCTTCAATTTCAACTCTTTAATACCATCATCTATATTGCCAAACACCTCCTTATTCCAAACCTTTAAAGCTTGCTTGATTGCCCCTAATTTCTTCAGGAGCTTGAATTTCCCGAGATGGTTCTCTCCTGCTGTCTCCCACATCATTTTTAGAGTCTCGTCGAATTCTGGGTGATCAAGCCAACAATTCAAGAATCTGAAGGGTCTAGTCCCCCAGCATAAACTCTCTTGTGTTAATATAATCAGACAATGATCCGATCCTTCTTTTGCCCCTGCCCGCAACTTAATGCCTGGAAAAAGTGAGAACCAGGATGGATCGAAAAAAGCTCGGTCAATTTTGCTGGCAGCCCTTGAATTTCCCCACGTGAAGTTTCTTCCCTGTAGCTCAATCTCACATAGTGCTGCTGATGAAATAAAATTGGCAAGAGATTGTGATCCCTTTCTATGGATTCGGCCACTCAATCTCTCATTGGCCTCAAGAATTTCATTAAAATCCCCAATCACCACCCACGGTACTGATGATCCATTCACCTTCCTTAATAACAAATCCCACAACTCCATTCTTTCCTCAACAGAATTCGGCCCATAGACTCCGCAAACACCTATATTTATATTCCCCTCTACCTACCCCTCGACCATAATCCACCCCTTATCGCATTCTCTTCTGTTAACATTGAAAAAACTGCTCTTCCACAACATGACAATGCCACCCGATTGACCTTCTGCATCTACACACATAAAGTCGAAGTGACCCCCTTCCCAGACCCTGTTGAAGTCCCTGTAACTCCACCCAGAACATCGCGTCTCACACAGAAAAACAATCCTCGCCTGCACCTTTCGCATCAGGGTTTTCACACTTCTCCATTTTTGGTCAGACCCTAGGCCTCTAACATTCCAAGAGAACATACTAAACATAAAAATGATAAAAAATACGCAGAAGCAAAACACTGACCAGCCTTTGCAATCACAGTTCGGCTCTAGACTTTACCCAATCCACTCCTTCTTTCTCAATCAATTCCTCCGTTTCTTTTGTCGCCTCGGCCCTATCCCCGTGAATCACAAGACCCAGTTGCTCTCCTACTGCTACTGTTTCCTGAGCTTCAATGGTTTTGAAGGAGAATAGAGGGACCTCGGTTGATTGAGGGTGTTTATTTCCAAGCTCGCGATCACCATCTTGAGTAGAGCATTCCTTAGATAGTAATGATCTCACCTCTCCTCTTTTAGTAGTTTTTCTACTCTTCTTTATTTTCTTTCCTCTCCTCAAGCTTCTGCGATTTTTGTCAATTGCCTTATCCAATAAGGTTTCAAATGTTGACTGTAATGTCTTGAGGCATAGCTGCACACTATCATCTGATTCGGATGTTGTTTCGTGCATAGATGTTGCCTCCTTTTGATTCAGCCCTGACGCATCCTTTAGCTCCAAGATTGGGCTTCCAACATAGCCCTCTTTAGAGTAGTCATCACCCACCTCTGAAGGCCCACCCTCTTTAGTTTTGGGCCCATCCACATAAGTGACCTCCACAGGTTCACCTCTCACCAATAAGTTCTCCTGTTCATCATTAACTGCCCTACCTGCAATCGTTGATTGTTTAATATCATTCCCAACATTCTTCTTGAAAGCTCCTCCTTTTGGCCCCACAAAGGCTGAGTTTATCCCATGCGTCTGATAAACTGTTTTAGGATAATGCGCTTGCTCGATACCAGTAACTGCTTTGCCTTTCTCAAGGTATTTTATGGTATTGAGAGTTCCAAGAGGGTCATCGGCATGCTGTAGTCATCTTCCCAATTCCTCTACCACCTGTCTCCCATTGACTGATTCGCTAAAGCTCGTCGACCCACTGCTTTTCTCCGGCGACACCGTCTGATCATCCGCCTCCTTTACTGAAATCTCTATTGTATCTTTCCTGAGCATTTGAGGAATTTCCATCACAGTAATAGCATAAACTTTATGATTGATTCTCACATTAAAGGATCTTGATAACGAAGCTTGACATGTAGTGAGAATACGAATTTGGGCCACCTCCAAATTACAGCTCGCTTCAAAGCTATTGAAAACATCAAGAAGACTACCAAACCTTACTGCAATCTGGTTGAAGAAGTCATCACACCACACTTCTGGTGGAACACTGTACACATTCAGCCTGCACTCTTGATGACTAGCTCCGTCAACCTGTCTCCATTCCCTTAGTAGGTCAAAACTATTATTACACCACACCTCCTTATGCTTGAGGCAAGCTTCCATCGCCTCACATGATTCAAAGACCAAAAGAATGTAACAACCACCAAGATTTTTGACCTTGATAGGAGCATTAAAGAACCTATTGAAACCCATCTAAATCTCTGTTACCGATACGCCTTTCTTCATCATTCCAAACGCGCAAGATTTCAGTCTTTTAGTACATTCCTCTGTAGGCTTATATTCAAAGGATATCAACATCCTGTTCTGCAATATGTTGTTGTTTGGTTCCTGTATATCTTCATTCACCAGAACCTGTGCAAATGAGCATCCTTCCTTCACTCTCCATTCCTGATGTAACTTCCTTGGTGCCTTTACGATACTACTAGAGTTTCCCTCCTTCACGGTACTCTTCCTGTCTTGAGCCACTCCAGCAACCAACATACCATTAATCGTCGTTGCCTTGTTAATCTTGACTACCATGGATTCCGCCCTTCCGTCGAACTCAAAATTCACAAAACCAAAACAAATCCCTTCCATATTCTTCTTCCCCGGAATGAACACGTCAATAACGTTTCCCAGTTTTGACATCTCCTTGAACAAGTCCACTGCACTCCACCTGATAGGAATATTCTCAACAAAGACACTCACAGCTTTCTTGTTTTCTAACGCTCTCTGCACCTGATTCCTCGTCCACTTTGCAAATAATGATGGTTGAATCATGAAGGTGTCCTTTCTCCCATTATGTTGGCGCTTATTCTCCTCACCTTTGATCCTCATCCCTCTCTCCAAACTCATGTTTTTGCCTGCGCGTGAGGTGCGTTCAATTATGTTGACATTCAATTTTCCCACTCGTGTGCAATTAGTATGAGCTTATAATGTTAATATGGCTAGCTCTCTAGAAAACTCTCTCTCTAGAAAGCTCTCCCTAACCTAGACACTATTGTTCATCCTTCAATTCAAAAAACCAGGCTATTGACAGTAAGAGATGGTTTTAATGTCCTAAGGGACCTTTGTTTCTCCCGCAGCGCGGATGCTGATTCGGAGTTGGATTGGTTGTGGATATAAATTCCATTATCTTTACTCTTGGCTTTGGTCATCTTAGAATTCTAGCAATGTGTCTTTGTCTGATTTGGATTTAAAGAGCTTCTACTGAG
This sequence comes from Turnera subulata, assembly GCA_028386065.3. Classification (NCBI taxonomy): domain Eukaryota; kingdom Viridiplantae; phylum Streptophyta; class Magnoliopsida; order Malpighiales; family Passifloraceae; genus Turnera; species Turnera subulata. The sequence goes on from JAKUCV010005328.1 coordinate 3,689, forward strand.
GTGGGTGGCTTAACTGACTTTATTAATTGGAGAGGACTCTCTTGGGCTTCTTATTATCAGTAAGGTGCCTTTTTATTGTTGGTGACAATGACGGATAAGCTAAGTCTGGTCCTAGAGTCAGAGGTGGTGGAAGAGCCCAATCTGGGGAGAGGCGATGGTGAGGAGGAGCCGCTAGCTGCAGCGGCGGCCAGAATTGCCAAAACTGTACTTGTAGGCAGATTGGTATCTACCAGAAGCTATGGGGAGGGCTTCATTGCACCTTTGCTCAAAAAGCTCTGGGCTGCGTTGGCAAGCTTAAAGTCCTGCAAAAAGGTTTCAACCTCTTCCTTTTTATTTTTTATGATGAATCTGACCTTGCTTATGTATTGGCAAACACCCCTTGGTCAATTGTGAATGCACATCTGGTTGTAAAGGAATGGCCGGTATACAAAACATGGGAACAAGTTGATATGTCCCAATCAGTAATATGGGTTCATGTGCATGGCCTACCTCTAAATTAGTTAAATGCAAAGAATGCAGAACGGATTGGAAATTTATTTGAAGGCATTGAGGATTTTGAGGTCGAGGCTAAGAATGCTCTGAATGTCTGTGGTGTATTAAGAATCAAAGCTAAGCTTTTGGTTGACAAACCTCTGCTCACTGGATTCATTAATATCATATTAGAAGATTGGCAACCATGGGTAAGGTTCAAATACGAAGGAATCACTGAATTCTGTTATTTTAATGGGAGATTGGGACACAGCTTACCACGGTGTTGGTGTATAAAGGAGGATGAAAGACCGGTAGAGTATGATGAACCAGAGAAAGGGTATGGTCCATGGCTTCAAGCGTCTCTTCCACCGCACCGGATGTATGTCAGAGAGCAACCGCCTGAAAAGCCACTCTCTCCGGTTCATACAGTAGCAGGGGAACTGTCTCAACCTACCTCCACTAAAAAGATAAAAAATTCAAAGGTTGTGAGCAGTTCAAGGAAGAGCAGGGGGAAAGTTGGTGCGGCGAAACTGTGAAAGCCCGTACCCCCAATTTAATAAAATAAAATTTTTAAATGAAAAAGAGTTACCAAAATACTCTTTAAAACCCGGGGTACAAAAACCGATGCTTCGGCATACAACATTTTTCCATGAAAATGTAAATTAACAACGAGATGTCATAAAAGTAAACGAGATCACCCGGCTTAACAGGAAGTAAGCCATCACGGCATCATGCCGACATAATATCACAAAATCAACTCCGGCTAACTGCCGATATAAAGATAACATATTTATGACATCTCGAGTTATTTATCATGCAGCGGAAGATGTAAATAATAATAATACTCAAGATAGAAAATATCATGCATATGGCCCTATGGATCCCACCAAGAGATAATGCACAACTACCTGCTGAAGTGATTGCGTCTGATCTCCGAGTCGAAGGTGTAAGTGAGTCTGCACGCTAACTAAAGTCTGAAAAACAACGGTGGCGATTATGTGAGTCGCCTACTCAGTGAACATTAAAAGTCTAAATATACATGAAAGTGAAGTCATGCTCGTAGGGTGAGTAGCTCACGAGCACAAGTACAGCATACAAGCAAATCAGAATCACACACCATCACATAAATGTTTTATTGTATTATAGCTCGTATTGTTTGAGCTCAATGCGTTATCTTATTGTTATCATTATTATTATTTTTATTATTATGGGCCCTCTACTGTGAGTCAAGTCTCGGTAGCGCATCTGATCAGATCAGGGTGTGAAACCCAAATGTCGAACCTCAGAAGGGGTAGATTCTGAGGCCAAAAACCACTGATAAATCTCAAGTGGCCGCTAGCTACCTGAGGGTGCACTCAGACACACCTAACCGGTGCAAGTCTTCCAGGGGTGCACCTACATCCCCTGGGCATGCTAAACAGCATAACGTGACCCGAGGTACCCAACCCTCCTCGGGGCTACCAACCGACACCACAGTAGAATTTAGTATTTTATTCATAATTACACCTTTATATTTCTGTTTGAAGTACATTATGTCTTTCAGGGAAGTGTATATGTGCCCCTGTAACATCTGGGCCTTCGGCCCATAACCACATACTATTACGGTTGAGATACATTATGTCTTTCAGGGATGTGTGCACTGTAAGTGTCCCTGTTTCATCCGGGCCTGCGGCCTATAACCATACATCATCACAAAAGTGTTTTACATGTTCTATTTCATAACAGTTTTTCATGAAGAAATTAAGACATATGAGATCAATCAGGCATATAAATCCAATCATCGCATGTAGCAAACAAGGCAAGTAAACAAACAAATCACACCAACATGCATTCACAAAACATATACAAAAAGACTTGTAATGTCACCTCAATCTGCGGTTTATGACTTCTCCCCGATCCGAGTCTACGGCTCTCGAGATATCTCCCGTACCTGAATACCGGTACATAATATAATCACTAAGCTAATTTTAGAAGTAAAAACGTGCATGTATGCTAAAGGTACGTTCTTATCGAGTAACTCCCGTCCCTAACTATCAAATCGTAAGATTTCCAGGCCTAAGTCCAAAAGGATATTTTCTTCTTCATAACTCCAACAATTAAGGATCTAAGGTTCGTCGGTTTAAGTTCGTTAACAATTCTCGGGCCTAAGACCCACTAAATCCTTAACCACAAATTCTGGGCCGTGGGCCCACTTTCTTAAGTCCACATTTACCGATTATGCAATTGGGCTTCGAGCCCGTTCTTAGTGTCCGTGAAATTAATTACCCGTGATTAGGCCTTAAGTCTGTATTTTAAGTCCAATGAAATATCCTAAGCTTCAAATTGAAATTATTGGGCCTGGGCTCGGTTTTTCCTAAAACCGTCCTAAAGTCGTTTTCGAGCCCAAGAGTTGATCGGCCTAAAGTTCTATTCGTGTCGGTAAATTCTCCCGGCCACACACTCTTTTCTCTCCGCTCTCGGGAATCCACAATTCACCAAATTTATCAATGTAAATATGTTTCGGTAAATAAAATTTCAAAATTTAATTACATGGTATAACCGAGATAAATCTTAGACAATTACCGTCTAACACTCGTAAAAACGAGAATTCTCGTCCGCCGGCAGAACCCGAGTCTTCGCCGGAAAAGTTCCCGAGCCCTCGCCGGAACAGTACTCGCTCGCCGGATTCCGGTCACTTCGCCGGAATTTCGCCGGAGCCCAAGAATGCACAAACAACCAGCTGCCAGAAACAAAACATCAAACCCGTATTATCTCAACAACATGCGAAGAACAACACAACACCCTTTGGTCCCCAAATTGATTCAAGAAGCGGATGGAAGAAGAGAATCCTTACCCGCAAGCACTTGCTCAACCCGGAATCAGCCGAATCTGTCCGTACCCAAGCCACAAAAACTCTGCCTGTGAACGCACCAACACAGTTAGCTCGGCCGACAACAACACTGCAACCCGACTACACCAAACCATCAACCACCAAATCCCGCCACACTCCACCAGCAAAAACACCCAACAACAACAACAATCCGTGCCAAGCCAAGGAAATCCAAATCAAACTTGGTACAACCACACATAAAAACTCAGATTGAAGAACAAAGAGAGGGATGTGTGGCTTACCAAATAACACCCAAGTGTGACTTGAATCCAACTCCCTCCCTTTGACCCTCGTCTGTGAACAGCGACAACAGCCTCAACCGGAACGCGGTGTGAGAGAGAGGAGAGAAGACGGGAGGAAGAAAAAGAAAGGAGAGGGCAGCATTTACCCATCGTTCTTGCACAAACCCCGCGGAATTGTCACTCGTTGCAGGACTGGATCTGCACACCCACGCCACTGCTCGAGTCTCCCGAGCCCCAAGACGCGAACTGCACCTCTTGCCGGAACAAGTCCGCGCCGGTTACACCACAGTCAGACCACCGCGACCAGACTTGAACTCCCACAAGCATCCACCACCCCACATCTGCAAGATACACATATAGCCCCCCATCGATTCGCCACCACCGACCAACAAACAACCCAAAACCAAATTCGGGTCAGCCCCAATTAACAATAACATCACAACCAAAAACAACCCGGAGCGAACACAGGAGCGAAGTGGAAGAGACGGTGACACTTACCCAGGTGGCGACGGCGTCAGGTTCGGGTTCACGCCTCAAATCCTTCGCCGTACATCCTCCTCGGTGTGTCTCCTCTCCACCTCAATGCAGCGAAGGCGGCGGCTCCTGGGTGTTGTTTGCGCGGTGAGCAGGAAGAGGAAGAAAAATGGCCGGCGGCGACGGTGCTTGAGGCGAGAGAGAGAATAAGAGATAGAGTGCAGGGGTTAGGGACGAAATCGAAACAAAAGATGAGGAAGAAGAGGGATAAATCGGAAGGAAAAAGGAAGGGATAAGAATAGAAAAGGGGAAGAGAAGGTGGGGAACATAGCCGTTGCAGCCGGCTGAGTGGAGAAGTAACGGGCTGAAGAAAAAGAAAAGTGGGGAAGAAAAAGAAAAGGAAAAGAAGAAGAAGGAAGGCTTTTAGGGTTGGCCGGCCAGCCCCGAAACGACGTCGTTTCGGGCTGAGGCGCGGTCAACCCCCCTTCAGTCAACGCGCTCGGTTGTTTTTTTTTTTTTTTTTAACCCAAAACGACGTAGTTTCGAACGAAACTACGCTAACCCTCTCGTTTTGCCCCGAAACACCTTCCGATCTCAACGAAACCCGAAGCATGAGAAATCCTAACTGGAAATTGACATTTCCAAGGAAAGATAATCTATTTCCTTGACTAAAACTCGAAAATACTTCAAGGGTAAAATTGGAATAAATTTCCGAAAATTTCGAAAATCAAATTATAAAATCCGGGGCGTTACAGAAACAGGTTTGGGTCCCAATACAGCGTGACAACCATTCTACCATGATGGGGACAAAGCAAACTGCTTCCCAGACAGGAAGCTTTTCAGATGAAAATATGAATGGCAAGGAGCATGCGAACGGGGTTCCCAATCCTAATATTCCTGATGCGGAGTTGGTAATTCCCAGAACCCCTTTACCAATACCTAATGAGGAAGACTGTTTGCATGGGGTAGGAGAAGAGCCTCTAAACTCCTCGTGCAGAAAAAGAAAAGGGGAAAGCAAAGACATGGACATTGGTAATTACGGGCATGCGACTGACATTCCTAGTATTCTGTCACCTGCTCGCAACACTCCCCCGGGTTTAACTTCCCAAAACAACACCAACATAGAAAATTTGGGGCAGAAGGCAAGTGGGATGGCAGTTGTTTCTTCCTATAGAAAGAGAAAAGGTGATGCTGAGATGGGGCCTTCCACAAAGAAATTAAAAATTGCTGCAGAGGTGGGAACCAATAGTGAACACGTCATTACAAATAGTACAGCCCATGCAACCTAGGAGAATTCCTCAAATACGGGCCTGGGCATTAGTGAGCCCAGAAAATGGAAAGCTAGAGCTCGGGCTCAAGGACTGGGTTCTCCAACACGAAATGACAGAAGTCCACAGACTGAGGATAAGAATTTGAGTCCTCATGGGGATGAACCTGCTGATCCTAATATCCCCTCTAGTTTCCCCTTCCATGAAGATGAACATGAATGAGGCTGACGTGGCTGAGTCACAGCCACGGAGCCACCAATGAGGTTTTTAGTATGGAACTGTCAAGGAATTGGACAACCCTTGACAGTTCGAGCTCTTAATGAGCTCCATGTTGGACATCGTCCAACTCTGGTCTTTGTGATGGAATGCAAACAGAAAAGACAAAGACTGGAGAGAATTAGAAGGAAGATGAAGTATGATCTGGAGTATGTGAGACCACCTGATTGTTTTGTTTTTATTATCTGTGATGTTATTTTTTGTGGTCCTTCTCGATTGGCAGGTAAGGAAGTGGTTTGCAGAAACACTGATGGCATTGTTTTTGAAGGAGTTGCTTCCCGATTTCTCTGTTCTTCGCCATTAGTAGCTGAGGCTATAGCAACAAAAGAGGCTGTCCTCCTTGCCTGTGCAAGAGGCTTATCCAAAGCCGTCATCGTGACAGACTCTATCTCCATTATTGAAGCTTTACATTCTCCATCATGTGTGTCATGGGAAATTCCATCGATTATCACTGTCACTTGTTTGATGCTGCCAAGCTTCCTTGGTACTTTAGTTAAAAAAATTTTACGATATGCTAATTATGCTGTTGATTGGATTGTAAGGACATCACTTCATCATCAATGCCCTCCTCATTGGGTTAATTGCTCATCGGATGATTTGTTTTTGTAACGTAATAGTGATATTTATTTTGCAAACTCTGTGGAGAATGCTCCCGCTGTGAGCACTGCTGCAAATATCACTCATGTAATCCCCAATGAGTAATGCAATGAAATGTTTCTGTTTGACCAAAAAAAAATTAGTATGAGCTTTGCTCACCACCTTGGTTATAATAGTAGTACTAATAATAAGCCTGGGCGGTTGGTAACATTGCCCCAGTTTATTAAATATTTACATTTTTTGAAAGAGAATAATGTTTTGTTATGTCAGCAAGTATTGCAGACCTACTCAAATTGCAGCACACTAAGGAATCCTAATTCTAATAGTTTACGTTCTTGCTACATATTGTTTATCTACACTGTTAACGTGTATTGCACCATGATGTATAATGTATCTGTTCCAATCGATATATACATACGAGGACAGCACGTTTAGTGTGTGCCTTACAGTATACACAAACCTAGTGTTGAGAATTTCTTTGTGGTAGCAGAGCCACTGGCTTAACCGCATCTCAACTTTTCTTTCTATCGCTTTCTAAACACTGTCCAGAATGTCTACTGTAATCCCTCCTGCTGGAACTGGCTCAAACACCAGTTCTGGTTCCAACGCTAATATTCCAATTGTAGTACACGTTGCTAGTGCACCTGTTCATCAACCCGCACCTATTCAACCACTCACAAATTCTCATCATGCAGTTTCTATTCAGCTCTCTCACACCAATTATGTTTTCTGGAGAGCACAGATTGAATCTTTTCTCGCTGGACAAGGGCTTTTGGGCTACCTGACTGGTGCTTTTCCATGCCCTGAACGCATGGTCACTGACGATGCTGGAGCTGTCACACCAAACCCGGAGTATGCATGTTGGGTCCAACAGGACCAAGCAATTTTGAGCAGTATCAATTCATCACTATCGGTTGAAGTCTTCCCGAATATTGTTGGCAAGCGCACTTCTAAGGAGGCTTGGGATGCATTGGAAACGTCCCTTGCTTCCTCAAATCAGGCGAGGAAAATGGCCATTCATACTGCTCTTCAACAAACCACGCAACAGCCTGATGAACCTGTGATGCAGTATCTCAACAGAGCAAAGCGCTTGTCTGACGAGTTGGCAGCCAGTGGCCAGACAATCTCTCCAACGGATTTTCAAATCCATCTGATTCGTGGTCTACAACCAGATCTTAAGACTTTCGCAACCACTATAACTACTAAGTCTGAACCTATGTCTTTTTCTGAACTCCAGGGTGCATTAATGGGCTATGAATTTTTGAATAATGATCCAATCAAAACCTTGTCTCTTGCTTCTCCTAATTCCACTGAAAGTTCAAAAGATGTCTCTGTTGCTGTTGTACCAACAGCAAATGCGGCTCAGCGCCAACAATTCCCTCCTCCACAACATGGTGGTAGAGGGGGCAGGAGAGGACGCGACAAAAACAATCGCAATTCCTCTCGCAATTATTATGATAACAGGAATTACTATGACAACAGGCCATATCGAGGAAATAGTCCGGACTCCAATCGTCAGTGGTGTCAGCTGTGCAACAAGATTGGCCACACTGCTCATACATGCTATCAGCGTCATGCACCCCCCTCCTCCGCCAATACTATATCCTCCTCTTATCCTGCTTATCCGTGGTATCCAGATACTGGGGCCAGTCATCACGTGACCCCTGATCAGTACAGCCTGCATAACTACTCCGAATACCCAGGCACAGACTCTGTTCAAGTTGGTAACGGCAATGAACATGCCATCTCTAGTATAGGCACCTCTTCCATTCTCACACCTTCTCGACCTTTACTTATCCAAAATGCTCTTCATGTCCCTCAAATCAATAAATATTTGCTTTATGTTCAACAATTTGCTAAGGATAACCATGTGTTCTTTGAGTTTCACCCTCATTGTTTCTTTGTCAAGGACCAGATCACTCGGAAGCCACTCCACACAGGTCAGAGTAGGAATGGATTGTATGTTTTTCCCCCGCATCTTCCTGAGTTATCTCGTGTTGTCCTATCCAGTGTGCGGGTTGGAGCAGATGTTTGGCACCGTCGACTTGGTCATCCCCATCAGCAAGTTCAACAACAACTTTTTAAGCATTTTCCCATTTCTGTTCCACCTAGTTCTACTCGCTCTTCTTGTCTTGATTGGCCACTGGGCAAATCCTCCAAATTGCATCTTTCCTCTAATTTGCATCGGTCTGTTTGTAACAGCCCAGGTAAAAATTTGGATTTTTACCGGGACTGTAAAAGTTTTTTTACAGTGATTTACCGAATGAATTAATCTTGGGTAATTAATTCAAGGTAAATCGGGCGTCGTTTTTTTGTAACCGAGGGTTTTCCCGCGCTCGAGATTTTTCCGTGGATTTTACGGACCAAAGTTGGTATTTTTCAGGTCCCGAAATCCTCAGAAAAATCACACCGGAAAATAACTAAGGGGGTATGCAGTTATTTTCTAGTCCGGTCTAGACACGACCCTGCATTATTGAGCCGCCTCAATAATGCAAGGCGGCTACTGTGCACATTGTTATAAAAGGAAGAGATCAGGCAGAAGAAAGGGAGGAAGAAGGAAGGAAGAAGAAAAAAAAAAGAGAAAAAAAAACAGAGAAGAAGAAGAAAAAAATTAAAAAAAATAAAATACAAATACAGAAAATAAAAAAAAAGGGAAGAAAGTAAAAATAGGAAAGAAAGAAAAAAAAAAGAGAAATCGGTGAACAGTTCTGTCACCTTGCTTCCGTCTCGGCACTGTTCACCAGGAAGAGATCGGCGTCGCCTCTCGATACACCGCCGCCACCAGCCTCTTCTCCTCACCGTCGCGACCTCAACCCCGCCTCCCCCGCTCGATTCCGCCGTCGGACGCATCTGCAAGAGGCGTTGACCTGCGAGCAGACCAGCGGATCCGTTTCTCCTCCGCTCTGCTCAGCCTCTTGCCGTCGCCGCGCCGAGATTCCACCGCCTATTGAGTCGACGCTTCACGCCGCGCCTCGTGACACCTTCCCCGTGCTGCGTCGCCCCGCCGACCGCCGCTGCTAGGTGAGGACCCATTTGTGCTGGCCGGGTTGCGTTCCGGGTCGCGCCTGGGTTGGGTCCTGGGCAGTCCGGATTCTTTTCCTTTTAAAAAAATGTTAATATATATATATATATATATATATATATATATATATAAAACTAATTTTTGCTAATTAGTTTCTGGAAAAAAAGGGTAAATATTATTTTGGAAAGTTATATGTAATATTCTGGGTTTGGGGTTTTGAAAATATATATATATTTTGATTCATGAAAATTAAGATAATTATATGTTGTTTTAGAAAATTAATATTATGTTATTCTAGGAAAAGATATATATTAAGATTATATTTTCTGAAATGTTATTATTCTTCTGGAAAATTATGGGAATACTTTTGGAAATATATATATAGTATACACAATTAATATTTCTAAAAAAAATAAATTATTATGTTGATATATAATGGTTTGGAAATGCATTTTGTCTTTAGAAAATATATATATGTATATTTATAATTCGTATTTATGTTCAGAAAATAAAGTTTATATAATTATATTTTTCTGGAAATATGGTTTTCTAAAGATAATAATATTTGGTAATTATATTTTGGCAAGTAATATATTTTATGGAAATAATTTCGGAAAAAAATACATATATATGATATAAATTCCAGAAAAATTATGTTGTTTATTATTTTGGAAAAAGTATGTTATTTTATGAAATATTATGATTTTATAGCTTTGGAAATATATTTTTGTAACCTTATATGCATACGATATATTTTCGGAAAAAGGTTTAATTATGGTAAAAGATAATTTTATAAGGATGATGACGTATAACCGGGGATGTTTACAGATTATGGCATCATAGTATACCAATTATCTGCATTTATGTGAGCATGTTGTTTTGTTGTATAGGTTATGATATCGGGCAGTTTCCCGAGGAGCCGGCTAGGGACCGGTCATTGTCTTCAGAGTTGAGTAATCGGCTAAGGTGAGGATGGATTTCCTTCGATATGTGCCTATATTACTCGGTTTTTGTGTTTGATGATTGTTGCACTGTTGGGTGTTGCATTTGCTGTGGTTTGGTTTCGGGATGTTTATATCCCCATGATTTGGTTTTGGGATGTCTATCCCCGTACGTTGAGTTTTTTGGATGTTTATCTGTGTGTCTTTTGGTATTAAGTAATAATTTGTGATAAGGATGTTTATCCTTGGTTTTGGATTGGGATGTCTATCCCGGTATTTTGGCTAGGGATGTTGATCCCTGAGATTTGGATTTTGGATAATGATGATATAATTGTCACGTGGTAAGTAGAGGTACAACCGGATGGTTAGGGACTGTTTTGTGGTGGCCATGATCTGGGTTACTTGTGATGGGCATGTTGATGCCGGTTTGATTGGGATACTGATCCGTGAATTTGATATTGGGTTATTGATCCCGGGTTCTTTTTGTTCTGGCACCAAGAAGAGGTTGATAACCTGGTACGACCCTAGCTTATCCGTGACGGGGCCCGGAAAGATAAAATTGGAAATTGGATTTTTTGTTTAAGTCTTTTTGGTCTTGGACCAGTTTTGGGTCGAGTTTTTGGATTGTTTTATTTTGGCTGTTATGCCTGTGTTTTCGAGCTTGAGTAACGTATGATGTTGCATATTGATCGTCTATCCATAGTTGGTGGGCACTTCGGACTCACCCCTCACCTGCGGGCTTTCATCCCGTAGGTTGGGTTATTTGTGGTTTAGGTATAATGCATTCCAGACAGGCTACAGCGTTATCCCTTGGACAGGACTCGGATCCATAGTTTGCATCATGTGTCGCATACAGTGTCTTTGTGAGTTATTAAGTCTTCCGCTCTGCTCTCTATTGCTATTGTTGGGCCTTTGGGCTGGTTGTGTTATTATTGATGTTCCCGGATTCGGGTGATATGTTTTGATGTTGGGTCGAAGGGCCGGATTTCTGACGTTTATATTTTTGTCTGTTGAGCTAGTTTTTTGTTGTTTACACTGTATGCTGGGCTTTGTTTGGTGGGGTCGTTACAGTTCCGGCACGTGTTTACTGTGTACGGTAAATACGGGTCGGGGCGCTTCATTTTTGGTAGCGGAGTGGGCGGTAGGTCCTTGGGTGATTGTTTTGCTTATTTGATGTGCATAGCTCGCTCCATATGATATTATTTTGCATTTATGTCAATTAGTTAGTACATGATGGATCCAGTCGAGGGACGCCAGCTTGCCATAGAACATTCACATAAGAGGTAAATGATGCCATAAATATGCGGAAACATAAATATTATTAATATTACTAATATTGATATTACATTATCGTTATTATTTAAAATATTCATCTCCTTGGAACAACGTTGACCCTGAAGCTATTGGGGTCATTGTTAATGTTCACCCTGATGCTGTCGTTCCACGAGAACCACATGCCGCCCGCGTTGTTTTGGCCAGGAAGCTCGAACCGGTATGCTGGAGGAAACCGAAGTGGGATGACACCATGATCGTCTTTAGGCTGCCACTGGGTCTCCATGATCAGAACCATGTTGGGCTTGTACTGGTTCTTCAGGTCCCTCAAGGTATGCAAGAACTCCTGGGAACACCTACCGATTCCTCTGCAGTTCCACACCAGCAGTCGGGCCTTTGGCCAAGTTGCGGGTAACCGAGTGACTCTGGGCATGCTTTGGGCAGTCATCGAGAGCTGGTAGTAGGTACCTTGGTCCAGGAAATGGCAAGTGGGCTCTAGGTTGAATTCCTGAAGCCTTTCAGAAATAAAAAACATGACGGAATTGGCTGAGCCGTAGAAGGAGGTCCTCAGGGTGCCTTGGTCCTCTAGGAAGAACGTCTCTTACATGGGAGTGACAAAGAACCTCGACAAGTAGAGTTCGTCGACGAAGACCAGACGGGGCATCCTGCCGAGCTCGTTCGGTAGTTCCTCTGGACGTTCGTTGATCATGCTGTAGGCCAGCCGGTTTCTTCTTCCGAGGGAGGCATCTTAGATGAAAAAGACGGATGATGGAGCAGGCATTGTGTTTTGGACGCGTTGGTGTTTTGTTTTCTGAACGTTGTGTTTTCTTTGCCTGAGCATCTTGTTTGCTATAAGATGCTTTGTGGTCTTTGTTTTCCGTTGCTTAGCCTTTTATAGAAAAATGTTTACCTGTTTTTCAAAGTTTAGACCCCACCTATCCCCGGGAAAGTCTAAAGGATTTTTCGGTGATGGGAAAAGCAGATTCCCTTCACAAAGCTCCAAATCGTTTTCATTCTTCAAGGTGTTGTTTTTGAAAATTTTGCCGTTGCCTCATTTATTACTTCATCACTTTGTGTATTTTGGGGCTACCACCGCAAGTGTTTTTCAGCCCCTTCCCATCTCACGATTTTCTATCGCCCTAGCTACATTGGCGTTTCTTTTTATGGCTTTTTCTATATTTTCTACATCATTTATCACATGCATTCATGACCGTTGTGGCTAGACTGATGGGACCATACCTCGAGTAGAGTGCATGTGCGACAAGCTTACACCTGTTTGGACATCATGGAGGGATACGAGACTTGACAGACGTTTTGGGCTCATGCGGAATTTGTGAACAAGTGGATAACGTTTCTTTCGAGGGACACAGGACGTTCTCGTGGTCATCGTCTTGCGAGTTAGTGGATGTCTTTTTTACGAGGGAAACCGACGTCACCATTAGCTCTGCATGTCACGTTTCTCGGGATCGAGGATGTTTATGACCGATATGAGCGTTGATCATAAAAACATGTTTTGTTTTAACTTTTTATGTCTGATTTTATTTTCCTTCTTTATGTTTAATTTTATATCCTTCTTGTCGGTTTTTGTTCTACTTTAAGATGTTTTTATCTTTTTGTTAGCATGAGTTTTCATAATTTAACAAGAGTTTTGTTTTAAAAAGAAAAGCTTGTTTTATTTATTACAGAACAGTTTTACAACAGAGAAGAAGTACTCTATTGAGTTACATGCTTCTCAAGGTCTTTTACAAATTTTTGGATGTTTTTCACGTGAGGGAAGAGTTCCGCACACGCCAGTTCTATCTGCATCACCGCCGAGCTGACCTTCCTCAGTGAGACGTTCAGCTGCGATAGTGTCTGCAGTGGAGTGCTGCTTTCAGCCGCTGCTTTGCCCTTCCGATCATCAGCTTCTTTGCTTGCACGCTTCTTTCGCTGTCTTGGGGAGACCACCACATCTTCCTTCAGACTGATGGTGTTTGCCTTGAACCGCTTCATGAGAGGTTCTTCATCGGAGCTTATCGGGAAAGCAGTACCACCGATATAGCTGTTGTCCTCGGAGTCTGAGGTGGTTCTTGATCTTAGTGGAGAGTCCATGGCTGAGAGTGAGTGTCTCAGTTATGAGGTTCGGTTTATATAAGCGGAGGAGATGTCGCTTAAGGGTACAAACGGGATATCGTGTTGAGTTTGGACACCTGGAAGAGTGTACTAGAAGGTTATCGTGGTAGGACCCACAGATATGACAAGAAATTTTGGGGACGAAATTCTTTTTAAGGTGGGTAGAATGTAACAGCCCGGGTAAAAATTTAGATTTTTACCGGGACTGTAAAAGACTTTTTACAGTGATTTACCGAATGAATTAATCTTGGGTAATTAATTCAAGGTAAATCGGGCGTTGTTTTTCATAAGCGAGGGTTTTCCCGCGCTCGAGATTTTTCCGTGGATTTTACGGACCAAAGTTGGTATTTTTTGGGTCCCGAAATCCTCAGAAAAATGACACCGAAAAATAACTATGGGGGTATGCAGTTATTTTCTGGTCCGGTTTGGACACGACCCTGCATTATTGAGCCGCCTCAATAATGCAAGGCGGCTGCTATGCACATCGTTATAAAAGGAAGAGATCAGGCATAAGAAGGGGAGGAAGAAGGAAGGAAGAAGAAAAAAAAAGAGAAAAAAAGAGAAAAAAACAGAGAAGAAGAAGAAAAAAAAGAAAAGAAAAGAAAAAAATAAAGTACAAATACAGAAAATAAAAAAAGGGAAGAAAGAAAAAATAGAAAAGAAAGAAAAAAAAAAAGAGAAATCGGTGAACAGTTCTGTCACCTTCCTTCCGCCTCGGCACTGTTCACCAGGAAGAGATCGGCGCTGGCTCTTGATACACCGTCGCCACCAGCCTCTTCTCCTCACCGTCGCGACCTCAATCCCGCCTCCCCCGCTCGATTCCGCCGCCGGACGCTCCTGCAAGAGGCGTTGACCCGCGAGTAGACCCGCGGATCCGTTTCTCCTCCGCTCTGCTCAGCCTCCTGCCGTCGCCGCGCCGAGATTCCACCGCTTATGGAGTCGACGCCTCACGCCGCGCCTCGTGACACCTTCCCCGCGCTGTGTCGCGCCGCCGACCGTCGCTGCTAGGTGAGGACCCGTTTGTGCTGGTCGGGTTGCGTACCGGGTCGCGCCTGGGTTGGGTCCTGGGCAGTCCGGATTCTTTTCCTTTTTAAAAAAAATATTAATAATATATATATATAACTAATTTCTGCTAATTAATTTCTAAAAAAAAGGGTAAATATTATTTTGGAAAGTTATATCTAATATTTTGGGTTTGGGGTTTTGAAAATATATATATACTTTGATTCTTGAAAATTAAGATAATTATATGTTGTTTTAAAAAATTAATATTATGTTATTCTACGAAAAGATATATATTAAGATTATATTTTCTGAAATGTTATTATTCTTCTGGAAAATTATAGGAATACTTTTGGAAATATATATAGTATACACAATTAATATTTCTAAAAAAAATAAATTATTATGTTGATATATAATGGTTTGGAAATGTATTTTGTCTTTAGAAAATATATATATGTATATTTATAATTCGTATTTATGTTCAGAAAATAAAGTTTATATAATTATATTTTTCTGGGAATATGGTTTTCTAAAGATAATAATATTTGGTAATTATATTTTGGCAAGTAATATATTTTATGGAAATAATTTCGGAAAAAAATACATATATATGATATAAATTCCAGAAAATTATGTTGTTTATTATTTTGGAAAAAGTATGTTATTTTATGAAATATTATGATTTGATAGCTTTGGAAATATATTTTTGTAACCTTATATGCATACGATATATTTTCGGAAAAAAGGTTTAATTATGGTAAAAGATAATTTTATAAGGATGATGATGTATAACCGGGGATGTTTACAGATTATGGCTTCATAGTATACCGATTATGTGCATTTATGTGAGCATGTTGTTTGTTGTATAGGTTATGATAGCGGGCAGTTTCCCGAGGAGCCGGCTAGGGACCGGTCATTGTCTTCAGAGTTGAGTAATCGGCTAAGGTGAGGATGGATTTCCTTCGATATGTGCCTATATTACTCGGTTGTTGTGTTTGATGATTGTTGCACTGTTGGGTGTTGCATTTGTTGTGGTTTGGTTTCAAGATGTTTATCCCCATGATTTAGTTTTGGGATGTCTATCCCCGTACGTTGAGTTTTTGGATGTTTATCTTTGTGTCTTTTGGTATTAAGTATAATGGATTAAGTAATAATTTGTGATAAGGATGTTGATCCTTGGTTTTGGATTGGGATGTCTATCCCGGTATTTTGGCTAGGGATGTTGATCCATGAGATTTGGATTTTGGATAATGATGATATAATTGTCACGTGGTAAGTAGAGGTACAACCGGATGGTTAGAGACTGTTTTGTGGTGGCCATGATCTGGGTTACTTGTGATGGGCATGTTGATGCCGGTTTGATTGGGATGTTGATCCGTGATTTTGATATTGGGATGTTGATCCCGGGTTCTTTTTGATCTGGCACCAGGAAGAGGTTGATAACCTGGTACGACCCTAGCTTATCAGTGACCGGGCCCGGAAAGATAAAATTGGAAATTGGATTTTTTGTTTAAGTCTTTTTGGTCTTGGACCAGTTTTGGGTCGAGTTTTTGGATTGTTTTATTTTGGCTGTTATGCCTGTGTTTTCGAGCTTGAGTAACGTATGATGTTGCATATTGATCGTCTATCCATAGTTGGTGGGCACTTCGAACTCACCCCTCACCTGCGGGCTTTCATCCCGTAGGTTGGGTTATTTGTGGTTTAGGTATAATGCATTCCAGACAGGCTGCGGCGTTATCCCTTGGACAGGACTCGGATCCATAGTTTGCATCATGTGTCGCATACAATGTCTTTGTGAGTTATTAAGTCTTCCGCTGTGCTATCTATTGCTATTGTTGGGCCTTTGGGCTGGTTGTGTTATTATTGATGTTCCCGGGTTCGGGTGATATGTTTTGATGTTGGGCCGAAGGGCCGGATTTCTGACGTTTATATTTTTGGCTGTTGAGCCAGTTTTCTGTTGTTTACACTGTATGCTGGGCTTTGTTTGGTCGGGTCGTTATAGTTCCGGCACGTGTTTACTGTGTACGGTAAATACAGGTCGGGGCGCTTCACTGTTGCACCTTTAGATTTAGTTTTTAGTGATGTTTGGGGACCCTCCCCTTATGTAGCATGGATGGTTTTAAATATTATGTCGTGTTTCTTGATGATTACACGAAATATATATGGTATTTTCCTTTAAAGAAAATGTCTGATGTTTACAATGTCTTCGCTTCATTCCAAATACAAGTTGAACGTCAATTTTCCACCACCATTAAAGCCATGCAAACTAACTGGGGAGGAGAGTATAGATCCTTAAACAAATTCTTTCAACAATGTGGAATTAAACACCGTGTTATGTGCCCACACACACATGAACAACAAGGTTCTATTGAGTGCCGTCATAGACACATAGTTGAAACAGGGTTAACCTTAATGGCTACAGCACACGTTCCCTTCACATATTGGAGTTTTGTGTTTGACACGACAATATTTTTAATAAACAAGATGCCTACCAAGATTTTAGGTAATAAATCTCCATATGAATGTCTTTATCGCCACCCACCAGATTATAGCTTTTTACGTGTGTTTGATTGTTTATGCTATCCTCACCTTAGGCCTTACAATAGACACAAATTTGATTTTCGCACAAAGCCATGCATCTTTTTAGGGTATAGTAACATGCATCATGGATATCGCTGTTTTGATCATATTACCAAAAAGATAACCATTGCACGTCATGTTAAGTTTTTTGAGAGTATTTTTCCCTTCCAAACTATAAAGGAAACACCTGCATAAACCTCGGTGAAGTTGCAGAAAAATGCTGGGACGAAATATAAGGATCCAACACAGTACAGGCAACTAGTGGGATCGCTTCAATATCTTGCCATCACAAGGCCTGATATTGTTCATGCTGTCAGCAAGGTGAGCCAATATATGCAGGATCCCACTGATACTCACTTCACAGCTGTTAAGCGTATATTACGCTATCTAAAACAAACCAGCAATTATGGCCTTCTCTTTCGCGCAGTGCAAGTAACACACTTCATGTATATACCGATGCCGACTGGGGGGCAATGTTGACGACAGGAAATCCACAGCCGGATATCTGGTTTACTTTGGCAATAACTTAGTTTCATGGTCTTCTAGGAAGCAATGTACGGTTGCACGGTCATCCACGGAGGCAGAATACAAAGCACTAGCCGACAGCAGTGCAGAACTTCTATGGTTGCAATCTCTGCTTACAGAGTTGGGAATCTCATTTACAGTTCCGAAACTATGGTGTGATAATATAGGTGCCACATACCTAAGTCACAATCCTATTCAGCACTCCCGTACCAAACATGTGGATCTTGATTATCATTTTGTCCGGGACCTGGTGGCTAAGAAGCAATTGCAGGTCCAATATGTTCACACAGATAACCAGTTGGCCGATGTTCTCACCAAGCCACTTTCATCCAAACGGTTTGCCTTTTTGCGATCCAAACTGAACCTCAGAATCCTCCCCGGTTCAGTTTGCGGGGAAGTGTCAGCAAGTATTGCAGACCTACACAAATTGCAGCACACTAAGGAATCCTAATTCTAATAGTTTACGTTCTTGCTACATATTGTTTATCTACACTGTTAACGTGTATTGCACCATGATGTATAATGTATCTGTTCCAATCTATATATACATACGAGGACAGTGTGCCTTACAGTATACACAAACCTAGTGTTGAGAATTTCTTTATGTTACGACACCACAAATTTCCACTCCAATTCGCCACAACCAATATTTGAACCAAAGCGGTAGAAATAAGCGTTTTGCCACAGCTCTCACACAGGACTGCCATGGGAAATAGAAAAAACCTCCATAGCAAACGGTATTTGTGTGGAGCTTCGGTGGCTAATCAATCGAGATGAATTTGCCATAGGTAAAACACAGGCAAATCTGTCTCAACAAAGTAAACAGACCCTACGCTAAACCTGACAAAAAGCATTATCTTTGGCAAAATCGTGTCACAAGAGTGTCAAAACTCTTTCAAATTCATGGCAAAATTTAACTATTTTTATTGGCGAGCCAAGCAAATCCGAAGAGACATGGCAAGTCTTAGCAATATATATATATAAAAAACCTCAGCTTGAAATGATGACCACGATTTCAATATTTTGTCAAAACATTAATTAATAATGTGGATACTAATTAATAATGCAAATAATTTTCAATCTTTAAAACTAATTTCCAGAATATATTCTTGCACTGTAATGGCCTTTTATCATGACCAAAAAAAATTACTACCTTACACTTTAATTATAAATATTTATAGGAAAAAATAAGGAAAGAAAAAATGATTAATATTAATTATTTTTGAAAAGGTTCATGGTTTATAATTAATTAATAAATAAAGTAATTAGTACAAATTTTTTGTACAAAGAGTCAAAATTTTAAATTTTTTGGCCAAAGATTTGATTTGTTCTTAAATTAATTGAATTCCTTCTATTTACATAATTCTCTTCATTTTTTATTTAAATAATAATTATTTTTAAAGAATTATCATATTATAAACTACCATATATGCTGCAAGAAAAACAACCGTTTAAATAAAAATTGATATAGAAAATTGTCAAAAATAGTTTTAATTAAAAGGGTTATGCCAAATTGTCCAAGATAACTGGAGTACCGCATAACTAAAGAAAGAAACAAAAAGGAAAAGGAAAGAACCAGATTTGATGGGTGTGAGGCGCAGCTATTAAGGGAACATAGAGGAAGAGAAGAGAAGAGAAGGAGGAAGAAGAAGGGGGTGGTGGGGATCACCGACAACTTAGCCACGGTTTTTCCATGGTAAAATTGATTTAGCCACGGATCAGTCTCAAAAATGGATACGTGGCAAAAAAAATCTTGAATTTTGCTACATTTCTTGTTCGTCCGTGACAAACTGAAATGGACCCACTACCCAACTATGCCAAATAAAAATCCCGGTTGGTGCTTAGACCTGGCAAAATGGGTAGTGACACGACAACCCGACACGAAATTAGCAGGTATAGGTCAGAGATTTTCAACTCGTTTAGTTAAATGGGTCGACCCGACACGACACGAAAATTAGCAGGTCAGGTCGCGGGTTGACCCGCCAACCCGATAGGTACCTGTTTGTGATCCGATTATATTTAGGGTATTGATATTTTACTGATTTAATATAAGTTTAAGGCTAAAGTTACTAAAATTATCCAAAAATATTTCTATAAATACTTTAAAATATTATTATATTATGATTCTACAATTTATAATTTTCTTTAATATATGAGAAAATCTAATTATATACCTATTTGCTCAAAAAATACGCAAAATAAAAAAATTTCAAACTAATTTTTACGCTTGTTAGACTTAATAGGTAACCCACGGGTCAACCCGAACCCGACACGATAATAAACGGGTTGGACACGACACGACACGATTATTAAATGGGTCGGGTCGGGTTGAAGATTTGGAACCCGATTACCTGTTTAACCCGACACGAACCCGACACGACAACACGAATTGCCAGGTCTATTGGTGCTAAGTAAGGCTCACTCGACATGCACACCATACTTGTTCTTTCCTGGCTTTTCTGGTTGACTTGGCTTTCTAGCTGAATTGGTAGCTTGGAGCAAAGAGAACATAGTGGAAACAATAGACAGACTGGCTTGACTAGTGAGCGAGAAACAAAAAACAAGTCCGTGGCTAAAATTGATGCACCCAAAATGTAAATTTTGCCAAAAAAAGATTGTAGCTACTCCGTGTCTATTGTCATTCTGTGACTATGCCATCTCTAACCTGTCGAAAAATTTGTGACGTGGCAATTTTTCAGAAGTTAAACCGGTTGGAAATTTGCAGTGAATTATACATGTAAATCAAGAAGAAAATTTCTTTCTACCTATTAAATTTAAAATTTTTTTAAGTTCAAAAAATTTAAAACCAAAAAAAACCCTACTCCACAGGCTACGATTACAAGTAGATGGAATTTCACTTGTCAAGATAAATCATCAGAATCCCCATTCATGAAATGGCTTAGCGAGGATGGTTTGATATGTATATCAAGAGGAAGGGGGGAGTGTTCCCTGAAGGAAAGATTGGATCATTGTCAGTGCTCGCTCAGGTTGGTAACTGGGAACTATATGGCCAGCCCCTCTCACTGTTACAAATGCTAATCCGTTGTAGCCCACCACATATCCTCCAACCTGCCACCATCACATTGAAAATTGAAATATAAGTAAGCTATAGCTATATCCGCCTGTTGACTGTGAGTAATGAAATATATATGTTACCTCTTTGCTAGTGTACCATGGGCGCCAAGGTTCTTTCACAGTGAGATTGAAGGTGTTTATGGCGTATCTGGAGGAAGTTACTGGTACTACTAAATCCACGTCACCGCTGCAGGCCAATGAAGATGTTTGAAGGCGTTAACTATTACCACTGAAACTACTTATATTCTATTGTATTGTTGACTACTGAATGTAATTGTGTTTGTTGTGAAATCCTGATGATCGACTTACCTGTAGACCCAAATCCTAATGCCACTTGCCATTAGCTGCTTTATTGTGGGTAAAATTGTTTCCGGCGTGTCTCTCCAAGCTCGTAAATGGCCGCTGGATATGTGAGGTAGCAAAATTCCTTTAGAACTTTAATACTATACTACCACTAAATGTACTCTTTTAGACTCTGCAATTCAGACATACCCGCATGATACCCATTTAGTGGTTATTGTGTGAAGAGCTGCTTGCACCTCAGCAAGATTCAAATAGGCTTTCACATAATCGTCAGAGCAGGGGTCAAATTCTTTCACCTGATGACAAAATATTTAAGATCTTCATAAGTTTCGTTAATTTGGTATATATATCTCTCAGGACAAGGCAGTATCACTTACAGAAGCAGTTTCGACAGATTTTTGTTCATCGGAGAGGCAAATTGGTGCATAGATGTTGTCCCAATCGATGTTACCAGCTTCATCGTAGGCTTGGCTTAAGTATTTGAAACACAAGTCTGAAAAATTACCGGTGAGAAAGTCACAATACTTGGTTATTGTTGCATGGGTCTCATCAGAATTCAGCGCATGTGTCCACGAATAGTCAAACCTTCCCTTAACACCCGTGTTGTCGTCTATCCAGGCATTACCAATCTGTGCCAAGCGTCAGGTTCCATCACTTCAGTTTAAGTAGGTATCAAGGTGATAAGAGACAGAAGGCTAATCAGATTAATGTAATGAACTTACAGCAATACCCTTCAGGTTGATGGTGGTCTGATTTCCATTTGCGTTATGGGAGAGAATCGTGTAAGCCAGCTGAGGAACATAATGACCAGCGTAGCTCTCTCCGGTAATGTAGAAGTCTCTAGTTTTGTACTGGGGAAACCTCTCAAGCCAGTTCACCAGGAAAGTGTAAGAGTCATCTGCTGTTTTCTTGTCACCGGTTTTGTAATCGGAGGAAGTGTTTGAATACGAAAACCCAACTCCAGCTGGGGATTCCAAGAAGATAACATTTGCCGCTGCCAATTTTTTCAGTTCATTTTTAAAACTTGAGATTCTGAATTTCTGATGTCTCAGTTGTATGATAATAACACTAATCTACTTTTTAAAGCTCAAAATAGGGCGGAATAGTGTACCATTGTTCCAGGCGTACTCGTTTCTGTAGAGTGTTTTCCCATCACTATTGACCCTGAAAGGTCCCAATTCTTCCATGGCCCCGTATCCAAGTGAAGAGCACCCTGGCCCTGAACCATATGTGAGGGCAAAGAAGTATGTCACTCTAATTGTGGCTTATAATTTTGAAAGGATTATTTACAGTCAAAGAACTATCGTCAGCTGTTAGGAAAAGAAGAAAATAATCTTTGTTTGGGTACAATCAAGACATGTATTATCAATCAGTTATTTAGTGAAAATTTTATTCACTATTGTTCTCCAAACTAATTAATAGTTGGTGAGTAAAAGCTCTAGTTTGTATCTTAAGTATTAATCTTGGTTGCTCACATGTCAGCATTGATGGGAAAGTGGGAGTCACTTAGTATTACCTCCATTAAGCCATAATACGAGTGGTTTGAAGGAAGAATCCTGAGGTGACTCCACAAAATAATAGAACAGTGCCCTTCCATTCTTGGGATCCACAGTAACATAGCCTGCATACTGGTCAAAATCCACTCCACCATCAGGTTGTCCTGGTAAACTATCAATCTTGTCAGCTTCCATCAATCCATCCTGTTTTCCAATATACACAGGTGATGGACTTGACTTATGTAGTTCGTCCCATGCCTCGGTGTGAGGAGGGTAGTTGCTGGATCTGCGAGAAGTAATCAACTGGTGGAGGTATTTGGCCTGGTTGCCATTGCATGAAACAGGAAAGGCCAACAGGTTGGAAGTGACCAGGAGAAGCAGCAGCAAATTCAAGTGTTTTGTTTTCATTTTGTTGCTAAAAACATAGAGTGTGCTTGCTGGGTGGGTGCTGCTTCCTCTATTTATAAGGATCAATGCAATAATTGCTTGGAATGGACGGGCAGCAATTTTCAATCATGCATG
The DNA here is from genome assembly GCA_028386065.3 of Turnera subulata. Taxonomy (NCBI): domain Eukaryota; kingdom Viridiplantae; phylum Streptophyta; class Magnoliopsida; order Malpighiales; family Passifloraceae; genus Turnera; species Turnera subulata. The sequence continues at coordinate 26,739 of JAKUCV010005328.1, forward strand.
GGCTCCAAACATTGGCAACATAAATTGATAGAGTTCATAGCAGTTATCTCGGTAAATCTTGTAGGCAGAGTTGCTTTGTTTTCTTTTTTTTTTTTTGTCTGAATTGTGAAATTCCACTTTGACTTTTCGCCAGGGACAGGAGGACCAACCTAAAGATTATTTGCTTGTAGCTTATGCCAGGAAAATTTGATTGGTTTTAAAAACTATAATACTCTCCGGTAGCTTGCCCATCAGTAACACTGTATCTAATCCAATTGAGGATTTCTTCTTCCTTCTTTTAGGGGAATAATTTTCCTTATTTTTTCCTTGATTATGATATTATTGGTGAGTATGATTACTTGCTACGCGTTGAGCAGCATAGAATTTGCTGATATTTAGTTTGGCATGAATATTAGAGTTTTTTTTTTTAAAAGAAAATTTAAGTGAAGAAGAGTTTTCCCCATTTAAGGGCAGGCCACTAGGCTTAATCAAGTGCATCTAGAAGCACGGTTGTGACATCCAAAATTCTCAGCCTAATATAGTACTACTGATTGAACCCCAAGTTGGCTAGAAGTCATAAGTTTCAGGTGTTGTTCATAATGTACCCACCCAGAACTGAAACTCCTAAGAAGCAATGTCATTACCAAAAAATATAGTTTAACAGAGTAAAAAAGAAAAAGTTTACCAAGATCATGTTGATTTCCAAGGACTAAATATCATATCATAACACACGTACATAAATCGTTCTTGTAAGGTTATGGCAAGCTTGCTGGCTATACGACAAGGTTTTGGGTATCCATTAATTCCCACAGGCATCTCTCCAATCACTAAATTTCTTAAGCCAGCTTCCAACAGCATCTGACATGCCGTTCTCCTTCCACAACCGTCCGCTGTCGTTTTGGGCGACCCAGAGGCGCTGGGATTTTAGAAGGGCATATACTACTTATTTGTTGTTACCTTTTCATTGTACTCTTATAAATCTGCAGGATGGATCAAAATATATATATAAATCTGCAGGACCTGTGCAGGCCCCGTTTGGCTTGTCGCTTAGTTTTCTAGGAATTCCATCCATAGCAAAAGCACCTCATCTCCTCTACTTGCCAGTTGCTGGAATATATGAACGGCCTAATTAGATTAATTTGTTTCATTTGGAGGGAGGAGAGGTTTATTAAGTGCCCGTTTGGTTTATGGGTTTGGTAGCGCGGGATAGGGATTGAACCCGAGCTCACCGTTTGGTTGGAGAAAAAAAAAGGCCGGGATCGGGATTGGGGCGGGATTGAATCCCACGAACCCGGGATAGAAGGCTTCAATCCCGGTTTTCAATCTCGTCCTCCAGGCCCGGGATAGAAAGTCCGGGATAGGGATTGAATTTCTTGGACGGACGTGTCCCTGCTCAATTTCCAGTAATACCAAAATACCCCCGCCCATATAAATACCTTTTTTTTTCGTTGAGTCAGTGGAGCTCCAACCTTCTCCCTGCTCTCATCCAGCTTCGTGGGCGCTCTCTCCCCTCTCGTCCTGCTTCCTCTTCCTCTCCGTTCAATCGTCCGAATCCACCCTGGTGATGCTTCTTCTCCTATCTTCTTCTTCTTCTTCTTCTTCTTCTTCTTCTTCTTCTTCTTCTTCTTCTCCTTCTCCTTCTCCTTCTCCTTGTCCTTCTCCTTCTCCGTCTCCTTCTTCTCCTTCTCCTTCTGCTTCTTCTCCTTCTTCTTCTTCTTCTTCTTCTTCTTCTTCTTCTTCTTCTTCTTCTTCTTCTTCTTCTTCTTCTTCTTCTGCTTCTCTGTCTCCTTCTCCTTCTCCTTATCCGTCTGCTTCTCATTCTCCTTCTCCTTCTCCTTCTCCTTCTCCTTCTTCTCCTTTCCCTTCTGCTTCTTCTCCTCCTTCTTCTTCTTCTTCTTCTTCTTCTTCTGCTGCTGCTTCTCCGTCTCCGTCTCCTTCTCCGTCTCCGTCTCCTTCTCCTTCTCCTTCTCCTTCTCCTTCTCCTTCTCCTTCTCCTTCTCCTTCTCCTTCTTCTTCTTCCTCTTTGGGTTTTAGGGAAGCAACCGTCATCTTTTTGGCACAAAATCAAAACTCCCAAATTATAATCTATAAACCCTAGTTCCAATTTTTGAAAATAAAACTTCAATTCGGTTTAAATACAAGTTGCAATTGTATTATCCCTTATTTTTTCTTTGAGTATACCCTAATTGAACTTTGGTTTGGTGCTTGTAGGTGCATTCTTGCTGAGCTCGACGGGAAGAGAGCTTACTCACACAAGGGTAAGTAACTTTTATTCTTCATTTTCTGCTTTTTCTTCTTTTGTTGTTGGACTTGTTGTTTCTTGGGGATTTGGGTTGTTGTTTGCTTGCTGATGGCGTGAATGAGTCTGTTCTGTGTGTTTGTGTTGTAATGAATGGTCAATGGTTCTTGATTTATGGTCATCGGTTTGCTTGTTTGCTTCTGATTTTTTGGTCTTGGAATTTCCTAATCGTTACTTAAGCTGGAGCTGATGTGTTTATATGATATGCATTTATACTAGTCCATCTGTTTAGAACAACATCCTTGTTGATCTTGAATTGGTTGTCGATGATAATTAACAGTGAAGTGTCTGTCGTCATTTGGTTGTCTATCCCTCTGCTTTAGCCTCGCTTCAAGGCCATCTCTTGATAGCTTCTGGTCCTAAAATTCTTTTACACAAGTGGACTGGTTCAGAGTTGAATGGTGTTGCATTTTTTGATGCTCCACCATTATATGTCGTGAGCTTAAACATTGTGAGTGTGATTGGCTACACGTCTTCTGGATATTTCTTCCTCTATGTATCAGGTCTTGACTCGTGGGTTCTTGTTGGACTTGGATATCTGATTGAGAGCCCAATGAGAATTCTTGGAAATGTCAGATGCATATCTTCNGTCATATTGCCTCCAAACTCAATCCCAAACCCACAAACCAAACACAATTTTATACTGTAATCCCATCCCAGGCCCAAATCCCATCCCAGCAACCAAACAGGATGGTCCGGGATTGATCCCAGGCTCAATCCCATCCCACCCTGGTTTTGATCCCAGGCTCAATCCCATCCCAGGTAACCCCACGTTCCAAACAGGCCCTAAGAAAGGAAAGACGAGAACATGGTGGGGGTATTTGCACACGCATCTAGTTGCCTGCAGCTACCCAACAAGAACAAGCAGGCTCCACATTTCCTCCAATATATTAATTAACCTGCCTCAATAATTTTCTGAATAAATAAAGCAGCCCTTCTGGTTTTAGTGTGGGCTGAGTTATGAAATATTTTTTGAACGCGACAATGATCCCTTCATTCCGAGTGGCCATTTTCTTAGACTTGCCCACGAATTCATTATACATTACATGGTCTCTTCTAGTGAATTGTTGATCCGATTTGGATAGCTTCATCGTGATGTTGTTCCACTTCGCTGATTTCTCCTTGCAGATGCATGCATTAAACTTAATTCAGATATATGGTGCTATATGCAACCCTGATAATAATGCAAGTATACGTGGTATTCTTTGAGGAAATGGGGGTGAATGGATCTCGAGTTATTATTGCTATAATATTAGTAGTTGTGCACCATTTCAAGCTGAATTATTGGACTTGTTTACGGGATTAACAAAAGCATGGTATCTGAGTTTCAGACAAATAGAAGTGGAAGTTGATGCTCATGTACAGGTGATGAATTTACGAAAACAAAAACTCAATACCATATGTAAACCAAGAAGAAAATTTCTTTCCACCAGCTCAATTAAAAAAAGAATTAGTTAAGAAAAGATAAAACCAAAAAAGAAAATTCTGATGGGTATTGTTGTATATTAGTATAGGAATAGCAGGAGCCGATGTTGGTAGACAAAGTTGTGAGACATTTCCCCGGTTAATATAGGATCCACAAGTGGAAAAGAACACTTTATAATATTCAACAGAATTTCATAGGTATACATGCCAAGATATCTTGAAAGGACCTCCCTTTGGCTACAATTACAGGAAGTAGATGGAATTTCAGTTCTCAAGATAAATCAGAACGCAAGAAAAAAATGGCTTGATGTAAATCAAGAGGAAGGAGGGAGTGTTCCCCGGAGGAAAGACTGGATCATTATGAGTGCTCACTTTGGTTGGTATGGGAACCATAAGGTTGACTTGCACTCTGGTCATAATTGCAGAGCAGGATATACCAAAGACTGTATTCCGCATATGGTATGGTCATTTATTAATTTGTGGTTGTTCCGTTCATGTTGACAAATGTATTTGCTATGTTCATGTGTGTGATGCATCAGGTGTTCCATGAGTTTCTAGATTGATTTGTGGTCATATTCATTGATTACATTCTGGTCTATTCGAAGAGTAATGCCGAGTATGAAGAGCACTTAAGGCAGGTATTGTAGAGGCTGCGAGAACAACAATTGTATGCCAAACTCAAAAAAAAAAATGCAAGTTTTGGCTAGACAAGATTGCTTTTCTTGGGCATATGATATTTGGTGCCGATAGGAAGGTAGACTCGGCCAATGTTAAGGCAGTTGTGGAGTGAGAACCACCAAAGAATGCATCGGAGGTGTAGAGTTTTCTTAGACTTGTTGGTCACTGTCGGAGGTTTATTGAAGATTTCTCCTTAATAGCGGGTCTCATGACGAAGCTGTTGAGAAAAGATTGTGTCTTTACATAGGATCGCGATTGCCAACAAAAGTTAAGGAGTTGTCTCACTAAAGCACCAATGTTGATAGTTCTGAAACCCGATGTGGAGTACAAAACAGTAATGCTTTTTGTTTAGGTCTGGGATACATAATAACACAAGGTTAGTCTCGTTCAATACTATGTTGTTTTGGGAAAGTCAAAATGTTAAACACAACAATTGATGTGCTTTGATCAAGGCAAGCGGGTTGACGCACCTAAGACAAAAACGACGCCGTATAGGGGTATAAAACCCATTCTTTCCGCGCTCTCTCTTCCCCTTTCTATTTTCTCTCCCGCTCTTCTCGTCAAACTGCCGCTCGCCCTCATCCGGTCATCCCCATTTCCTCTCAACCACCCTCACTCCCTTCTTCCCAAACCGCCGCAGCCGCCATTTGAGCACCGTCGCCGTGCACATAAGCAGGCCCATTGCTGCCGTCGCTCACCTCATTCTCCTCTCCTCTTCTCTGTCGTTCCGGGGTCGCGACGAGTGTGGGTTCAAGGGGCGGAGCAGCCAAGATGGGCTTCTCGTCGAACGGCGTTCGAGGACAAAACCACCGCCTCTCCGGTGAGTGCCGCGCTGCCCTCCTTTCTTTTCCCTTTTTGTCGATTTAATTGCTGGTTTTTATTTAATTGGGTTGTGGTTGTTAATGATGGTTCTGGGTCTGATCGTGGTGGATGCGACGGTGCGGGGTGGTTTTGTTGGTGTTTATGTCGACTGTTGGTGGCGGCTGTGGGTGTTGCTGGACGTGTGGTGGCGGGATGTTGATTTCGGGCAGTGGGTCTGCAGGGCTCGACTTGGACGACTTCGGGCAGTCGTCTGTAGCTCCTTGAGTGGTTTTATAATTTCTAAAACTACAACTACGGCGAGACCAGAAAAAAACCCAACAAAGGTAAGTGAGTAACGGATTCCACACAAATCGGTCACTGTCTCGCCTTTTACTTGTGTTTTTACTGAATTTTGGGTAGCCAGTTTTCTTCTGTGAGGATTGGGTGCGCATAGCATAGGCGAGATGTATTTGTGCTTTGAAAAATTGCGGTCTAGTCTAGTACTAGCAGCACAGGTGGAGGTGGAGGTGGAGGTGAGGCTGGGGCGGTTTTGTTAGCGGAGGGAGTTACGGGATGGTTCTGTAAAATGCCAGAAATGAGCTGTGACTAGCCACTAGGAGGTTTAGGGATTTAGAATAAGTAATTACGTGAAGACTTAATATGCACTTGTGGTTGAGTTTTTATTCTTTCTTTGGTGATTCTAGTTATTAATTTGCATCTTGAGACACCAATACTGTTACAGCATAAATTCCCCTGCAACTTCTTTTCAGTTATTGACTCTTTGACGTTTGATAAGAAGTTAGAAAGTGCTAACTCAGTTGAATTTCAATAATTGGATTTGATTAACCTTGCGTATGCTTAGCTTGGTGGTGCAATTCTTTGAGGGGATTAGGTATGCTGTTATGCTAGGATCAACACATAAAAAACTTTACAATCATTTGCACGTGTATGCTATGTTGTGTTTTGAAGTTACAGTCAAACTTCCATTGCATGCTTTGTTCATGGTGGCTTGGTTTTGTGCCCACACTTCATAATGATTTCTCAGATCATGCATGCTCAGACTTTTCTTACTTATGTGGAAGGCTCCTCGATTTTTTCTCAGTGGACCTTACCATCTGTTTCTGTTGGTGTCCTTCCACCAATTCTTCTTGTGTTTGATGAATAAACAATTTTCTGTTCAAGTCTTGTGTTAATAAATGTGCCACAAGATTCAGTTATTGTGCAAACCTTGTTGATATCCCTGTTTTACTTCTAGAAGCTCGTGTCTGTTTTGATTTTTATTGTTTGAACAGATTATGGCTTACTTAGAGCCTGTAATGACAGAAAGGGAGCCACTCCAGGTTAGTGGTGCACCCAGGAAACCAAGGATACTGCTTGCTGCCAGTGGAAGTGTAGCGGCGATTAAATTTGGGAATCTCTGCCGCTGTTTTTCCGAATGGGCAGAAGTAAAAGCAGTTGCTACAGAGGCTTCTTTGCACTTCATTGATAAAGCCTCACTTCCTAAGGATGTTGTTCTTTACACTGATGAGGATGAGCGGTCCAGTTGGAATAAGATAGGTGACAGTGTGCTCCACATTGAGCTCCGGCGATGGGCGGATATTATGGTTATTGCCCCCTTATCGGCAAACACATTAGGAAAGGTAATACATAACAAAGTCCAGCATTTTGGTCAGGCATCTTTCTGCATTTTTGGTTGTTATGTGAACCAATTCTGATTGTTGACTTGCTGTCTATGTATTTGGGTTAAACCAGCAACATATAAACTTGGCACGCTTTCATTTATGCTTTGGGTATAAGATACCATTTAGTCGCTGGACTCTTAATGTTTTAAGGCTTGCCCTTACTTAACAACTCTGTATTAAGCAAATTTTCGGCAAACTTGCTAGAATGAATTACACTTCTCTGGCATACAAATCTTTGTAAGAATATCATTGATCTCCACTCGTTCTAGAGTGTAGAGAATTCAGAAAGAAAATGGATTAGTGTATGTAATTTCAATAAGCTATTTGACAAGATATGTGTATTGTTAAAGCAAATTTTTACAGACCGATGTTTTTTTATGGTGATTTCCGCTGGTTGTCATCATTTTTTTTTTTTCTTGTTCAATTTATTTAGTTGTTTCTGTTGCATTATGAATATGGTTTGTTGTAATTGTGTTTTTAAAATCTTGATGCCAATCTTATTGTTCTGGTCTCTCTTCAACATGTTGGAAATGCAGATTGCTGGGGGATTGTGTGACAATCTTCTGACCTGTGTTGTTCGCGCATGGGATTACAGCAAGCCCCTCTTTGTTGCACCGGCCATGAACACTTTTATGTGGAACAATCCTTTCACAGAAAGGCACCTGGTGTCTATTGATGAGCTTGGAATTTCACTGATCCCACCGGTCACAAAGAGGCTAGCATGTGGGGATTATGGGAATGGTGCAATGGCTGAGCCTTCTCTAATCCACTCCACTATAAGACTCTTCTTGGAGTCCCGAACTCAAACAGGTGATGGAAGAGCAGTCAATTAACTAGTATACATCCTGGTTTGTTGCTCTTGGCCTTATCACTTGTGGCTGGTGCTTAGTTGTTCCTATATATGTCGTGCATCACTCACAACTCCGTTACTGCTAAATCCCAATGATTTCTCACACCGCTGAATTGCTTATGTTGCTTAGCTTGTTAAATCCATTAGTTCTGCCAACTTGTATTGCGTCTTTTCATAGCTATGCTGTGTGTGTTCATCAAGAATGTAGTACTTATGGGGTTGTTGGGAACAAGCATTCTAACTGTGATGGAGCAAGTGCAATCCTAATTGCTGTAAAGCTAACTAAAGAATGTTAAAAGAAAACCTTTTTCAGGTTCGCCTACCACGTAGTATCTAGTATTTATGTAAATGTCGTGACGGCTTTATTCGTGATGTGGCGAGTACATACATTCACACCCAAGCTTATTTCTAATGTTTTTTTATCTTTTAATACACCCCGTAAGCCCGTTTTCATTTTTTAAATGAAAAGATTATATTGTGTGCCGTGTGCGTTATGTAAGTTCGATTGTGATTTGCTTAAACACAGCCGTTTACGCGAGTCTAGAGATGGGTAGCGAGCTAGTGTGCACGTGTTGTGCTTTTACTACATTTTTTGGGTACGACGCAAACCTAGTTAGCAAGAAAGATGTCCTTTATATTCAAGTAAAAAAAAAAAAAATCCTTCAAAAATTTATATATTTTTAGTTAAAAAAAGAAAAAACCAAAAAAAATGTTTTATGTTAGTATAGGAATTGCAAGAGCTGATGTTGGTGCAAAGTTGTGAGACATTTCTCCAGTTAATATAGGATCCACAAGTGGGAAGGAACACTTAATATTATTCAACAGAACTTCAAAGGCATACATGCCAAGATGTCCCGAAAGGACCTCCCTAAGCTACCATTACAACAATCACTTCTCAAGATAAATCAGAATCATCACCACGAAGAAAATGGCTTATTCGAGGATGGTTAATTCGATGTATATCAAGAGGAAGGAGGGAGTGTTCCCTGAGGAAAGATTGGATAATGGTCAGTGCTCGCTCTGGTTCGTAGCTGGGAACTGTATGGCCAGACCCTCTCGCTGTTACAAATGCTAATCCATCGTAGCCAAACACATATCCTCCAACCTGCTACCATCATATTGAAAATTGAAATATAAGCAAGCTACAGCTATATCTGCGTTTGGTACTGTTGACTGTGAGTAATGAAATGTAAAATTACCTCTTTGCTAGTGTACCATGGTCGCCAAGGTTCTTTCACAGTGAGATCGAAGGTGTTTATGGCGTATCTGGAGGAAGTTACCGGTACAACATAATACACGTCACCGCTGCAGGTCAATGAAGATGTTTGAAAGGCGTTAACTATTACCACTGAAACTAGCTTGTATTCTATTGTATTGATGAGTACTACAGCATGTAATTGTGTTTGTTGTGAAATCCCGATGATCAACTTACCTGTAGATCCAAATCCTAATGCCACTTGCCATTAGCTGCTTTATTGTGAGTAAAACTGTTTGCGAGAAGTCTGTCCAAGCTCGTAAACGGCCCCTGGATAAGTGAGGTAGCAAAATTGCTTTAGATCTTTAATACTATACTACTAAATGTAGGTGAGCATTTCAACTATTTACTCCTTTAGACTCTGCAATTCAGACATACCGGCATGCTACCCATTTAGTGGTTATTGTGTGAAGAGCTGCTTGCACCTCAGCAAGATTCAAATAGGCTTTCACATAATCGTCGGAGCAGGGGTCAAATTCTTTCACCTGATGACAAAATATTTTTTTTTGGTGAAAGAGGAGGGCAAAGCCCTATATTAAACTAAATAACGTTGACAGTGGCATGACGAGGGGCAGACAACCCCATTACATCATGTGAAAGTAAAGACAAAACATAATCTGGTGGGTTCTGTAAAAGAACCTGCCCAGGAGGCCAAGGCGAAGCATGTCGAGCTAGGGTATCCGCAATTCGATTAGCTTCCCGCAAGACAAAACAAAAGGACACATCCCATCCTCGTTGGATCAAAGAACGCAAATGCTGGAGCAGCGCCTGAGACACGTCCGGCTCCGGGCCACCATCACGGAAATAGGAGATAAGCGAGAGAGAATCCGATTCTACCTCTACTTTATGATACCCACTACTCCAAGCTAACTCCAAACCAGCTTGAATCGCCCAACCTTCCGCATACAACACCGAGTCAGCACTAAGACCAGCTCCAAATCCCACCAGCCAAGCACCTGTCGGGTCTTTGAGAACCCCTCCCGCACTGATAACGCCCTGAGACGACAACCGGGCTCCATCCACGTTAACTTTAATCCACCCCGGGGGAGGGGGAGCCCAGACCACACTAACCACTGTACGCAACCCCTGGAAAGCACCACCCCTATCAAAGGCAAAGGAAGTCACCTGCAGTTCCTGTAGCCGAGCCTGAATCTTAGATAACAATATTGCAGAGGAAGAAGAAGCACCCTCAAAAACCACTAAATTTCGATCAAGCCATATAGAATGGAGCGCAACCGCAAACACAATATCCCAAGAAGCACTGGTCCGAGAAGAGGAAAAACACCGAGATAGATTACTCATACACCATCTATCAAAATCCAAATAGAAAAACAACCCCCATGAGCTAGGATTAATAAGTTGTGACCACAAATTCTGGATCACCGGACAATCACGAACAACGTGCAGTATTGTCTCCGGATGTGTGTGACAACGAGGACACATCGAGGAGGCAGACATATGGCGTCGAGACCTCTCAACATTAGTAAGCAATTTGCCTTGAATAACTAGCCACAAATGTGACCGCACACGCTGTGGCACCTGAACCTTCCATATCTTCCTCCATTTTGCCTCTTCCTCATCCCAATCACCAGCACTAATCAAAGAATAAGCAGAAGCAATAGAAAACACACCAGTTGCCGTACCACCCCACTTTGGCACATCTGGCGGTGCAGCCCCATCAGGGGGAGAGACCATGGCCAACTGCAAACACACAGCCTCAGGCAGATAAGGCAAAATAAGATCCCACCGCCATTGACCTGTATCATCAACAAAATCCGCAACAGTGCTGTTCGCAAAAGCATCAGGTAAGGGTTGTACCACCAGAGAGGAAAGGGGCATTAGGTCAAGACACCATCTATCTTCCCAGAAGCGAGCCCTTCGCCCATTATCAAGAAACCAAACGACCCCACACAGCAAGGACGGCCACTGGTCACAAATACCACGCCAGAGAGGGGAACCCCGCGCACGAACGAGAGTACCTGGGTTAGGATGGAGGGTGACATTATATTTTGAGCACAGGACCCTGACCCATAAAGCCTCCGGTGAAGTGAGAATACCCCAAGCAAGCTTCATGACAAAATAATCATTCATAACACTCGCAGGCCGTAAATCAAGCCCACCTGTCTCCTTCGGCTGAGTAATCGTCTCCCAGTTAACAAGATGAACCTTCCGACATTCAGGTGAACTTCCCTATATAAATTGTCTACACTACGCATCCAAAGCATGGCAAATACTCTTAGGCAGCCTTGCCGTTTGTATAGTAAAAACTGGTAGAGAAGTAAGAACCGATTTAACCAAAGTAATCCGGCCAACTAGGGAAAGAGATCTTGCTTTCCAACCACTAAGGCGCTGAGAAGTCTTCGTGAGAATTTCCTGATAGGTCAACTTTGTAACCCTCTCATGCAACAGAGGCACTCCCAAATACTTCCCTAGGTTGGCGGTCAGGGGGATATCACAAACAACACTAAGTTGGGTGGCTACAACAGAAGACACATTTTTGGAACAAAACAACTTCGACTTCGCCCGACTCACTCGCTGATCAGAAGCAGCGTAGAAAAGATCCAAACACTCCATTATACATTCCGCTTGCTGCACAGACGCCTCACCAAACAAAAGTAGGTCATCCGCAAAGAATAAATGAGACAACAAAGGACCATCTCTGCCTAGCATAATAGGCCTCCAAAGACCCTCCAGCACCCTATGGGAAATAAGATGCCCCAACCGCTCCATACATAAAACAAAAATATAGGGAGATAAAGGATCCCCCTGCCATATACCTCGGGAGGGGCTGAAAACATCTGTAGGACTCCCATTCCATAAAATCCGCATCTGGGCAGTGGATATATATGCCATAATCAGGTGAACAATAGATGGCGGCACCTGATCTAACAGTAATGTCTCCTCTACAAAGCTCCACCGGATCCTATCATAAGCCTTTTCTAAATCAATTTTCAGAGCCATAATACCAGGGCCACTAGTACGACTCCGCATTGTATGTATAATCTCTTGAGCAATAATAATATTATCAGTAATGTGCCGGCCAGGAACAAAACTACATTGCTCCAAACTCACCAAAGGATTCATCACCCGCTTGAATCTAGAAGCTAAAAGCTTCGTAATAATTTTATAAGCAACATTAAAGAGGCTTATAGGCCGAAATTGGGATATAAGAGACGAGTGATCAACCTTCGGAATAAGCACAATAAGAGTATCATTAATGCGAGCATCCAACGCCTGAGCCTCAAAAGCATCCTTCACAAATCGGAAAATGTCAGGTGCAACCAAGTGCCATTGACTCTGATAAAATAAGGCAGGGTGCCCATCTGGCCCTGGGGCCTTCAGCTCCCCCATAGCAAAAACAGCCCTCCGAACCTCCTCTATAGTCACCTCCACGCTCAGAGCAGCCAACAGATCCTGACTCACTCCCGGAAACCCACCAGGCAATGAAACAACCCCCGTAGGGCCCTCCTCGGCATAAAGCTGGGTAAAGAACTGGATCGCCATTTGCTGGAGCCGAACTGGCTCATGTACCCACTCCCTAGAATCATTCCTCAAAGCCTCTATTCGATTCTTCCTCCTTCTAGCCTTGGTAGTGAGATGGAAGAAATGAGTGTTACGATCCCCAAGCTGTAACCATTTGCACCTCAACTCTGCATCCAAATCAGTTCCTCCCTTACAAGAGTTTGTTCATATTCAAAACGGAGCCTCCTCTCCAATTGTCTCAAAACCGGTTTGGGTGTCTATCCAAAGCAAGCTCCACTCCCTTTAACCGCTGTAGCAATCGACGCTTCTGCTGAAAAACATTACCAAAACAATCCCTATTCCACACCTGGACTGCCTCCCGAAAATCCGAGATAGCATCCACCAGAGCACCCCCAGAGTGCCATGTATTCTGAACCAAACGGCCAAACTGGGAGTGTGTAAGCCAAGCCGCCTGGAACCGGAAAGGGCGAGGATGTCCGAATCCATGGTTCAGTGGCCACTCCCAAAGTAGTAACGGTCTGTGATCCGACTTCACACGAGGGAGATGAAATACCGACGCATCCTCAAAATAAGCCCGCCATCTATCATTTGCAAGTACATGATCCAAACGGTGACGCAGTAAACCATGGAACCAAGTAAAACAGGGACTCTTAAACCCCAAATTTCGTAACACCACACTCCTCCATCCAATCACGAAACCGCTCCAACCGACTCAAATGGATAGGAGCACCTCCTTGAGTCTCATCAGGGTGTGCAATAACATTAAAATCCCCCATAAGAATCCAAGGCTCCTGCATGCTAGCACCAATAGAAAGCAGACGCGGCCATAAAGAACTCTGCCTGCTTTCGGATGGGCTAGCATAAATCGCAAAAAGAAAGAAAGCCTGCCGACCATGAGGGGTAACTCGAACATGCAAGAACTGTTCAAATCTTTGGACAACCGAAACAGAGAGTATCTCTGGCCGCCAAAGAATCCAAATACCTCCGGCAAATCCTTTAGCGTCCTCATGAACCCAGGCCTGAAACCCTAGAGAGCGAATAACTCTCTCCACAGTAGAACCACTAATCTGCGGTTCTAAAATAACAGCTAAATAAACACGATTCTGTTGAACAATATCTCGAAAGGAGCTCGAGAACAGATCACTCTTCGCTCCTTGACAATTCCATGAAAGATAGTTTAAACTATCCATTAAAATTGAGAGGAAAATCGACCGCCAAAGAATCCTTACCCGCCATCGGGAGGTTAATCTCTTGCAAACTAACCTTATTTCCACCCATATAAGCACCACCACTTGTCTTCACATCCACCGACGCCTTCCCTCGAGGTAACCCTGAGTCCATCAATGGAGCATTCGCTTTCCGGAACTGTTTTGGGATCCCGGCCTCCATGGGATTCCCAGTAACTTTTGGATCCACCTTAGAGACCTGCACTTTGCGTTTCAACCGTAAAGGAACCACCTCAGCCTGCTCGTCCTGGATTTCCATATCAACATCCCCATTAGAGTTACCTGCAGTCACAATCATGGGTTTGGCATGACTCTGCATGCGCTTAGGGTAAGACAAGGAGTTCTTAAATTTCTCCACATCAATAGCTACCACCTTCGTCTGCTGTGTACCTGCCGCAGACTTAGATCCCTCGATAACAACAGCCCCAAATTTCCTCCCCTTCGAACTCTTTGCTTGCGACTGCCTCGGTGCAACTGTAACGGAGCCATAGCCGGGGTTCTAAAGATCACAGGAGTTACAGCAAGGACCGTCGAAGAGGATGCACCATCAGCCGCATCTCTCATAACCTCTGTCAGAAGAGCCGTTGCCGAACCCAGCTCAAAGGGATTCGCGGCAAGGGAAGTACCAACAGGTTTAGCAGACCTCCCGGAACTCTGACCAGAACCGCGGTAGGAAGAATTCCTCGGCTGACGTGATATCTTCATCCACTTAAAAATTGGGTTATAGATCTACCAAGAAGGTGGGTAGCCTTAACCGGATATGTTAACAGGTAAGCCCGAAGGCTGTTCCCGTCCCTGTCAGGGGAGATGCCAACCGTCTCTCCTTTCTATTTAAGATCAACATAAGTTTAGTTGGTACATATTTTTATCAAGAAAAACTTGGTATATATGTCACAGTTGCCCACGTCAAGTTTCTTTCTTTATGCACAGAAAAATAACTTTTGAAAGTTGTTTATTTATTTATAATGTCTTGCTGAGTTAATGATGGCTAAATTAGGTTTCTCTTTTGATATTCCCGAGTTAATCCTGAAATGTATATACATGTAAAAATATCTCAGGACAATACAGCATCACTTACAGAACCAGTTTTGACAGATTTTTGTTCAATGGAGTGGCAAAGTGGTGCATAGATGTTGTTGACATTGATGTCTCCAGATTCATCATAGGCTTGCTGTAAGCATTTGATACACAAGTCTGAAAAATTACCGGCGACAAAGTCACAGTTCTTGTTTATTGCTGCATAGGTCTCATCAGAACTCAGCGCATGTGTCCAGTAAAAGTCAAACCTTCCCTTAACACCCGTGTTATCGTCTATCCAGGCATTACCAATCTGTGCCAAGTGTCAGGTTCCATCACTTCAGCTTAAGTAGGTATAAAGGTGATAACTGATAAGAGACAAAACCAATCAGATTAATGTAATGAACTTACAGCAATGCCCTTGAGGTTGATGGTGGTTTGATTTCCATATGCATTATGGGAGAGAATCGTGTAAGCAAGCTGATCTGAGGAACATAATGACCAGCATAGCTCTCTCCAGTAATATAGAAGTCTCTAGTTTTGTATTGGGGAAACCTCACCAGCCAGTTTACCAGGAAGATGTAGTTGTCCTCTGCTGTTTTCTTGTCACCCGTGGTATAATCCGAGGATGTGTTCGAGTAGGAAAACCCAACTCCTGCTGGGGATTCCAAGAAGATAACATTTGCAGCTGCCAATTTATGCAGTTGATTTAATTTGTTAAACTTGAGATCATATATATAATCTGATGTCTCTGTTGTATAATAGGATCACTAGTGTACTTTTCATAGCTCAAAATAGGATGGATTAGTGTAACCAATGGGCTTGTAGCTCATTGGCACTCTAACACAAGAGAGGTGAGGTCTCGAGTTCGAGTCTCACCCTCCTCCTTGATTGTCAGCTTCCATCAATCCATCCTGTTTTCCAATATATACAGGTGATGGACTTGACTTATGTAGCTCCTCCCATGCCTCAGTGCGAGGACTAGGGTAGTTGCTGGATCTGCGAGACTTAATAAACTGGTGGAGGTACTTGGCCTGGTTGGCATTGCATGAAAATGGAAAGGCCAACAGGTAGAATGCGAGGAGAAGCAGCAACAATTTCAAGTGTTTTGGTTTCATTTTGTTGCAGAAAACATGGAGTGAGCGTGCTGATGCTGGGTGCTGCTTCCTCTATTTATATACGAAGGGCTTATAATTAATGCAATAATTGTTTGGAATGGAGGGACGGCAATTTTCATTCATGCATGGGCTACATCTGACTACATGGGCGACATAAATTGTAAGAGTTCCTAGCAGTTATCTCGATAGTTCTTGTGGGCAGAGTTGATTTGTTTTTTCTTTCTTTTTGTCCCAATTGAGTAATTCAACTTTTATTTTTCGCCAAGAATAGGGAAGCATTTTCTTAGTTATTCTTTTTCAAATTGGGATGCCTTGAGAAAAAAAATTATTATAGTCACATATCACTATTTGATGCTACCAAATTTCTTATAAGTCGAATGAGCCAAATCCTGCTTGTTAGGCCTAGATCCCTGGAATCCCCGAAACAACCCGCAATGGATAAGTCTTGGCTATATAAGGTTAGCGACTCTTCGAATCCCAAGTAACGAGTGTTGATCTCCCACTCTTGACTCTATCTTATAACCATTTGATATTTTTACCGACTTAAGAATCGGAGTGCCCCTGGATATAGGCATCCTGGTCCCGCCCCTAGCCTACGCATATTCATTTTATTTGTGACATGTGGACTATTGTACCCGTCAGCACTATTATTCTAGACTAGCTTTTGCATACGTTGTCTTGTTCATCTATCCAATTTTGCACGATGAATGTCAATGCCAAAATTGGGAGAATTCACTCATAATTACACAACGTCTTAGACCAAAAAAGTTTGATTTTTATGATTCTGTTATAAAACGTGTAAATAATGTGAATATGTTGTACCTACCTGGGTTCTATATATACTCATACAAAGAAATAAAAATGGATGAGCTTTACTTTCTTCCTCACCCCTTGCATCTTCCTCTTCTCCATTTCTTGCTTCATCTCCTCTTCACTTCCTTCATCTTAATTATTTTCTTTGCACATTAAATTTATAACACGTTATCAGCACAAATTGCTCCCCTGCAATCCCGTTTTGTTCCTTCTTTCTTCTTCCTCTTCTCCTTGCGCCACCAAGCCCTTCTGTTTACCGAGTGATATTGTTCATGGAGAAAAACCAGTTTATGATAAGGCACCCCCAGGCCATAGCTTTTGCCTTTTCAGAACAACCACTGCGTGGACTTAGGAGAAAGCTCTGGTCTTGTTGGCTTTTGAGGCCTTGATTTAGTAGCAGTAGATCTTTCAAGTATAAATTTTGCAGATATCTCTAGTTCTGATGTCACTTGATGGAGATAAAGCAAGGAACTGCGTTTTTGTTGAAGGAGATGAGGAGAGGGAGCTGCGTTTTCAGTTCGTGCAGCAGCAAAAATGGCTGCTAAAGAAGATGATGTTGGTTTTGCAATTTAGTCCCTCGAGTTTCATACTATGCAGATAAGTTCTTAACATTTTAATCCTCAATTTATTTATGTTTTCATTTTAGTCCCCAGCCAATTGGTTATTGTCTAATTATTGTTGTCTTGGAGGTATGACTTGGGTGTTTTTGTTTTTGTTGTTGCGTAAGGAGTAGTAAACAGTCAACTGGCTGAATTGAGACCAAATAAAGAGTTTAGAAGACTCAATAAAAAGAAAATAAAACAAAGACTGGATGTATTATTGTCAAAAGATCCTGCAGATCTTTAATGAAAAAAAAATGTAACCACCAGAGGATGAATATGAAATTTTATTACAAGTGTATGCACCTTAAGTGAATGCGATTGTACATGATAATTTTAGTCATGATTATAAACTTTTAATTGGTCACAAACAGGCCTTATAACAAGGCATCGAATAAATGGTCATCAAGCGTCCTTGAAGGACAAATCTGATATTGATGAAATCATATTTGGTCAAGATGATGACCATGATATTAGTATTTGTTTATTTGTTTAGTATTCAATATTGGCCGGCAAAGCCGCCTTGCTTCATTTATTGGCTGGCAAAGCCGCCTTATCTCTTTGTTGGTCGGCTAAGCCGTCTTCTTTCATTTGTTGGCCGACTAAGCCGCCTTTATCGAGTAAGCATATATTATATACTATCTATTATTATTATTATGCTTATTTTTCTGATTGGGTTATTAAAAGGCCCATCGTACTTAATTTCTCGCTTTAATTTCATTTACGTTTTGCTTGGGCTCGTACAAGGCCCATCATATTTATCTTTCGGTTATTTATTTTTAATTGGGCTAATCAATAAAAGGCTCATGTTTATTTATTTTTAATTAAGTCTTTTATTTATTTAATTTTGGAATTATGGAGGCCCTTAAAATTTTCGGAAGAAATTTGTCATGGGCACTAAATGCATTTAAATACAAATCGTCTGGAAGACACAATAAAAGAGAAAATAAAGCAAAGATTGGATGTCTTACTGCCAAAAGATCCCGCAGATCTTTGAGGAAAATTGAAGAAAGATATGACCACCAGAAGATGGATGTTGTATAACCACCAGAAGGTGGATATTGTATGACCATCAAAAGATAGATACTATTCTTATCTTGCTTACCCTGAAGGTGCAAGCCAATATATATTGAATAATTTTATTTTTATGTTCAGTTTTATTATTAAGCGTTATATTATTTTATTTTATTTTATTTACTTTACAGCATTTTATAATCGTTTCTAGAATAATGGCTCAAGCATTAGTCTTGAAGACAATGCAAATTGACATCCAAGGGGGAGAGTTATATGTGTGGATGTCAACTATTTCACATAACATGTGATAGTACTAGTACAATCTCGAAATGAGAAAAAGATTAACATGCTCCAGAAGAGCATAAGTTTGAATATGTTCCTGAAGAATGCATGCTTTAATATAATCTAGAAGATCATATATTAACACTCTGGAAGAGCATATACTCTTGAAGAGTTCAAACAACCCTAGTAATAAAAAAAAATTATTATGGATCCCGTTGAATTGATTCTGCTCTATTTCCTGAAGCGAATAAGACAATATAATTAATTGTGCTTATGGCCCTGGATGAGGTTATAATGGAAAAGGGAATATATGCATATTATTATTGCATAATGGATCAATAACTAGAGAGCATTCAAAGAGGAATTGTCCTCATATATAAATTTAAACAGATATTTATCTGTTGGGTACAACATTGACTCTAAAACTCTGAGCCTCGTTGTTGATGTTGACCCTAACACTGTCGTTCCAGGAGAACCACATGCCACCCATATTGTTTTCTCCAGGTATCTCAAACTGATTCGTTGCAGGAAAACGGAGTGGGATTACACCATGATTTTCTCATGCTTGCCACAAAGTCTCAGTAATCAGTACCATGCTGGGCTTGTACTGATTCTTCAGATCCCTTAAGGTACGCACAAAATTTTGGGACCTTCTTGCTACACCCCTTGCAATTCTACAATAGAAGTCGTACCTTAGGCCATGTAGGTGGTAACCCAGTTACCCTTGGGACGCTTCGAGCCATCATGGAAACTTGATAATAGCTGCTTTGATTTAAAATTTGACATGATGGCTCTAGCTGAAATTTCTGCAGTCTATCAGATATAAAAAACATAATAGAGTTAGCCGAGCCATAAAAGGAAGCCCTTAGATTGCTTTGGTCCTCTAGGAAGAATGTTTCTTCCATAGGAGTTACAAAGAACCTAGATGAATAAAGTTCATCAACAAACACTAAACGAGGAATCCTCGCCAGCTCATTCGATAATTCCTCTTGCTGCTCATTCACCATACTATAAGCTAGTCTATTCCTTCTTCCCAGTGAGGCACCCTCAACAAAGAAGACAATAGCTGGGGAAGGCATGTTTTATTTTTTTGTGTTTTTCTGCATCTACATATTTTTCTCCTCCCCTTCTTATAGTCTGAGACTAGACAGCAAGGTGTCAGTTTTTCCAAACATGGACCCCCAAAAAGATCCAAAAGGATTTGCTTTTGAAAAAGGCATGCCACTACATTAATTATTGCTACATAATTCTGATTTTTTTCGACATGAGTGGAAGAAATAAGCCTAAAACTGACACACGTATTGCAGCCTGAAGCTAGAAATTGAGTAACTGAAACTTACCATATCCAGCCAGAAGTTGGAATTCACTAGCCTGAAGCTAGTAATTTTTAAGTGTTTGAATACACAGTTTGCACAGCCCGAAGCTGAGATCAACTAGAAGTTGATTATTGGATATCTTGTTTGGCATGACCGGTTGGGCCATCCCGGATCAATAATGATGCACGAAATTTATTTGGTTATTCATTGAAAAACCAGAAGTTTTTACAATCAATGAATTTCTATACGTTAGTTTGCTACGAAAATTAATTGTTCGGCCTTCATAAGATGAGATTGGCCTCGAATCACCAGCAAGTTTGGGAATAATTCAGGGACATGAACGTGGACTGATAAATCCACCGTGTTGACCATCTAGGTAATATTTATGATGCATCGACTAGATGGTCTATTATGTGACGCAAGTTGTCATTGTGCGCACTTATTTTAATGATTAAGCCACTTGCGAGTACATATCCCTACTTATGTTATTAGACTACATGTCTAGATAATGCTGGTATATTTCTTCAATGGGTAACGTATATCATTGGCAATAAACCCAAAAAGATCTGGGCGAACATTTCCAATTGATTGCAGGACCATTGTTAATGAAATATGACTGTTTTGAGAAAATGGTATTTTACATGCAGCAGCACTTGTGCGCATCAAGCCAAAAAATTATCATAAGGTCTCCCCATTTAATTGGTTCATGGTCACGAACCTACTAACTCCCATCTTCGAACCATTGGTTGTACAGTATATAATGCTCCACCACAGCATGGTAAAATTGGTCCTTTAAAGAAGACTGGGAATATATGTTGAGTATGTTGGGTATGTTGGTTATTAATTAGTTGCAAAGTTTACCCAACATAAGGGGGAGCAAAAAAGCAGTTGAATCAACATATTATTGAAATGCATTATCAATGTATGATTGTTGATCCTCAAACAAATTAGTGTGAACCTGAAGTTCAAAAGAAGATTCATTTGTAGGAAAATTGATATGCAATTGTCAGACACATAAAGTGACAAAATATTAAATACCAGCTGCAAATGCTCCTACTCAAAATAATATTCCTGGAGAACAATTAAAGTATGCAAATGAATCCAAAGTACGCCAGAAGTATAGAATATACTCGGTTCCAAAGAAAACTTCTCGATAGAGAAAAATGAGAAAAGATATGAGATGACCCCAGTGAGAAAATAAGACCTCGAGTAGAGGTTCAAATTAAATGTCCTCCAGAAGAGGTTGGTTTTTCTGACACAATTGATAAAGTTCCAGAAGTAACTCAAGTACCTGAAATAAATGAATATGATGAGATCTCAACTACAGTGTCAGGAATAAGATGGAACCGACGTGAAATAACCGTCGACGGAATATTTATTTTATATAGCGCTAAATCTTTTGAAATAAAATGAGGATCATGAATCTACATCTATTGATGAATGTAGGTGCAGTATGATTGGCCAAATTGAGAAACGTGATTAAGGCTGTGTTAGAATCGTTTGTGAAGCGAGATATTTTCCAGACCTGTAGTCCGTTGTGAAGCAAGATACTATCCGAACCTGTAGTCCGTACACCAGATGGTGTGGAACCAGTCGATTGAAAATGGGTATTTTTGCAAAAAGAGAATTATAATAGAGAGATACAAAGCACGGCTTATCGCACAAGGTTTTACCCAAACGACTTGGTATTAATTGTGAGGAGATAGATATACTCCCCTGTGATGGATGCAATTATTTTTGTTAAGTCTGGCATAATGTGAAAAGAATTAGAGATGCATCAAATAGATGTTGTTACAGCCTACATATGGATCCATAATGTCATGACATATGCATGAGAATCCCTGAAGGATTCAAGTTGATTGAAGCAACTAATTCCCGGGAATATATAAAATTAAGATAATATTTACATGGTTCGAACTAATTTGGATATGTATTGTATAAATGAGTATACGCATGAATCCATTATTGCTTATGTTGATAATTCATATCTATATGTGTTTTTGTGATTTAAATATTATTGGAACTCCTAAAGAAGCTTCCAAATGCCGTGCTATGAAAGGATATAGGATGAAAAATCTCATAAAAGAATTAGATTGATCCTGGAGTATCTTGTCCAAGTGCAATTTATATTGCTAGGAACATAAAGCCTGAAGCTTTTAACTTAAGCCTATTGGCAAGATATAACTTTGTTCTTATCTTCGGGGTAAAACAGATGTGGTATTATGTTAACCCTGTAAATCCGAAGAGAATATAGCTGGTTTTTCGTAGATGCAGGTCCTTTGTTTGATCCACAAAAGCACAGACGGACATCTGCTACGACTTTACACATGATGTTGCTATATCATCGGGACTACAAAAGCAAGATAGCGAGGAAATATTCCAACAACGAATTATGAAGATAATGTTGCCTATATTGTCCAATTAAAGTAGTAATGTATCAAAAGTGATCAGACAAAGCATACGTCACCAGAAGTTGATAAGGATGATTGGCATGCAACGACATCAAGAAATCAAGAGAAGCCAAATTGAGGGGGAGTAGAATACGCACTGTACTCTTTTTTCCTTCACTAAGTTTTTATCCCATTGGTTTTTTCTTGGTAAGGTTTTTAATGAGGCAGTTATTCCAAAAGCATATTCTACCCAAAGTACAACAGCATTTAAGGAGGAGTGTTATAAAACGTATAAATAATGTGAATACTGTTGTACCTACCTGGGTTCTATATATACCCATATAAAGAAATAAAAATGGATGAGCTTTCCTTTCTTCTTCACCCCCTGCATCTTCCTCTTCTCCATTTCTTGCTTCCTCTCCTCTTCACTTCCTTCATCTTAATTATTTTCTTTGCACATTAAATTTATAACAGATTCAACGTTTTTGGAGGGTGGATGGCCCAAAGATTTAATTAGCAAGAGCACCTCGATCTCCCCCACTTGCTAGTAGCTGGAATATCGAATCATGAGATTGATCAAAATCAAAATCACAATCAAAGAACAGCCTTGGATTAATTGTTTCATTTGGAGGAAGGAGACAATTTATGACGAGATGATGGTGGAGGTACTTGCACGGGGCATCTAGTTGCCTGCAGCTACCCAACAAGAACAAGCAACCACGTTTCCTCCAATTAACCCATATTCTGAATAAAATAAGCAGTCCAACTTTAGTATACAAAAATAAAACAGTCCAATTCTGGTTTCAGTGTTGGCTGTCAGTTCTGATACACTAATTATCTCATTGCTGCTTTTTAATTTCTCATAAGAGAAAATCAGAAAAACGTCAATAGGCAACCAGGATTAGAGAGGACGACGAAGAGTACAGTTAGCAAAAGATTTTTACCAAAAAATTGATGAACTGCGCTTGCTTTTTTGCTTTTAATGATAAAACTGCGCTTGCGCTAAATCTAATTAAGCTAATGAGGTTGAATGGGCTTTACTTAACTGTGTAAACCAGTAGCAACCTATTCAAACAATCACAAATTAAGCAGGTTTCGAAAGAAATGTCGTAATCTATTAAAGCGACTTGTCATCCAAGAGTTCCAAGAGAAATGTCGGTAACACAAGGACAGAATATCCTTAAGACCCCTGTTCTATCTTAATTTATTCTTATTTATTTACGTTTTAATTCTCATGGCATAGCTGTTAAAACCAAAGATTCCATTTTCTTCATTCTTTAAGCTGCTGCTGGAGGAAGCTTCCCTTCTATGAATGAAGAGAAGAGAACTGCGGCCCGAGCGGGCTGGTAGCTAGGAACTAAATGTCCAGAGCCTCTAACTGTCACAAAGGTCAGATTTTCGTATCCAACAGCAAACCCACCAACCTTCAATGCAAATAAAAAATCATTAGCTAATTACCCTGATCTAGCCTCCCATTTTTTTTTTTTTGTTTTTGAACCAATCTTGGCTCCCAATAAGAAACATATATATCACTAAGAGGCTGCAAAATTTTGTATATACCTCCCCTTGGGTGTACCAAGGATACCAGCTAGTCCTAATTGGTGTCTGCAATTTCTTGATGGCATATCTCGTGGCTGTGACTGGTATTGCAGGATCCGTGTCACCACTGCATAACATGTACAATAGGTCAGGATTCAGGAATGATTTCTTACCAATTATTCCATGATAAATTATGAGATATATATATACATTTCTGTTTTCAACTCCTTGCTGACCTGAGTATCCACACTCGAAGTCCCAAGTTTATCAGCTCCTGAAGTATTGGAAGCACTGTCAGCGCTTCATCTTTCCAGAGTTGCTTTATTTCTGCACTGTTTGTATATGATGACAATCCCAACCACCAAAAAGTTACCATCAAAAAAGGAAAACTAACAATCAGTACAAAAAAAACTGACTCCTGCCAAAAATTTATGCCGCTGTTTTATACCTTAACTAGAGACTGGTAATAATATTAGGTAGGCAATATTATATATACCTGCAGTCTTCCCATTGGTGAGGAATATCAGTAACATGAAGAGCCTTTTGAACTTCTGGAATGTTCAAGTAGGAGTGCACGTAGTCAGCTGAGCAGGGATCGAATATAAAGGCCTGTATATATACATTGAACTCAGGTTAAAAATTTCATTTGGTCTAACTTTTTATTTCTGGGTATACTGAAGCAGGAATTCTCCACTTACTGATTCGGGATAAAAAGAAGAATTGCACAAGGGAGCATATATATCAAATCTATAAATATTTCCTCTGACATTAGTTGCTTGGTGAAGAGCTTCTGCGCAAACATCTGAAACATCATTAGGTGTTGTAAATTTGCAGTTTGTGACCAGTGCATCGTGAATTTCATCTGATATGAGGGCATGTGTCCAAAGGTAATCCACCAAACCAGTTTGTTTTGTTTCATAGTCGATATAGGGATTCGCAATCTGATACAAAATCACACCTCCTTTATGTCGAGAATTGTAAATGAAACAGAAGGATTAATGAAAACATATATATATATATGGGGGACAAACTTACTGCAATTCCTCTCAGGTTGATTTTTGTGCGGGGGTTGTTGTTATTGTTGTGAATGATTGTTTGCGCGAGCTGGGGTACATAATGGCCTGCATAGCTCTCTCCAGCGAGGTAAAACTCCCTGTTCTTGTATTCGGGGAATCTCTCTAACCAGTTAACAAGGAATGTGTAGGAATCTTGAGCAGTTCTATTGTCTCCGCTCACCTCATAATCTGAGGTTGTGTTTGAATAAGAAAACCCAACACCAGCAGGAGACTCAAGGAAGATGATATTGGCATCTGCCATCGAAACATATTTCTTTTAACCCCTAGCTAGTTTAAATGGTGTCCACTTTCCAGAAATTGATCGCAAACTGAAAAGACTCACCCTGATTCCATGCGTATTTGTTTCGGTATAGAGTTTTACCATCCTTGTTCACTCGAAAGGGACCTTGTTCCGTCAATCCGCCATCTCCAAAGGATGAGCAAGCAGGCCCTGCGCGCCAAAGCCTACCAAGTCAAGAGGTCTTCTTCTACCCATGAACCATACCAACACATTGTGACAGTAAAGCGAAGTGTTAAAAACAAAGGCAAACGTTCCAATTAGTCAACAGAATTTCATAGTTTTAAGCCTTGCATAGTGGCCTGTCATCAACGCAAGTACCGAATCGAAGCCAGGAAGAGATTAGTAGTCGATCGCGCTAGGATACTCTCCTTCTACTATTAAAGAAAACCCAGGAATTTGTTTTCCATTGGTCGATAAAATCTGAGTCCATTACCTATTGGATTTTGAATAATTGCATAAGCCCATGATCTACACAGTCGTGTATGAATTCGGAGGAGAAAATGTTATATTTTTCTACTTTATTGAGTTCGAATTCTTAAGCACAAAATAGCAGACATTGACATGGATTTGGAATATCTTCCCGCGAAATAGTGTGGGTTTCAGAGAGTGAAAGTGCCCAGCACTCTGAAATCTATATATATCATGAAGAAAATTCTGACTGTCAATAACTGTTATTACCTCCAGTAAGCCACAGTACAAGGGGCTTGGAAGAAGAGTTTTGAGGGGACTCTGCAAAATAGTAAAACAAGGCTCGCCCTGCTTTAGGATCCACCGTTATGTACCCTGAATACTGATCAAAGTCCACTCCCTCAGGCTGTCCCGGCAAGCTTTGAATCTTATCTCCCTTTTTCAGTCCATCTTGGGAACCTATGTACATGGAAGAGTACCACGCAGATATGTCTGAATCAAAGCTTGCGAATCTTGATTCACCATGAAGCCAAGTTTTTGACAATGCATCCACTATGAAGTTAAATGGCGAGAAATCTTGCTCTCCATAGCACTCAACCAAGCACCTAAGGAACAGAAGAGAAAGAACAAATACGAAAGCACGGGTTCTCATTGTGTTTGTGGCTTGAAAATGGAAGCATTGATTTCTAATGCTTATGTACGGTAAGATATATGATTGATCTTCCACCTATACTCGAACATAGAATGTAAAATATATGCAAAAACGATAAATCACATCCCTATTTGTCTCAAAATAATTGATTTGGTCCCCGCTGGTTATGTCAAAATAACTAAGGGGCTATCAGCTATTTTCTGGTCCGGACCGGACTCGCTCTATAATGCAGACAAGCTGCATTATTAAGGATTCACATGTGTACAGTGTTTTCATCGGTTTATAAAGAGGAAGGCAGAGGAGAAGGAGAGGAAGAGGGGAAGAGGATAAGAAAAAGAAAAAAAGAGAGAAAAAGAAAAAGAGAGAAAAGAAGAGAGGGGAAAAAAAAGAAAAAAAGAAAGGAAAAAAAAAAGAGACGAAAAGAAAAGGAAAAAAAAGGAATCGGAAAAACAGAAGGGAAAAGAAAAAAAAAGGAAAAAAAAGGGGGGAAAACACAGAAAATGAAAATGAAAAAAAAAAAGAGGGGATGAAATAGGGAAAAAAAAGGAAAAAAAGAAAGAAAAAGAAAATACAGAAAAAAAAGAGAAAATACAAAAAAGAAAAAAAATGGGATGAACAATGCGTCACCCCGGTTTCTCCTCGGTTACTGTTCACCAGGAGGCGTTTCGCGCCGCCGTTCGCCGCACGGACCACACCATGGCCTTTCCCGTGACGTCGCCGACTTCCCGCAGCCCTTTCCTCCCGTCCCCGCTGCGAGACTCGCCGTCGAGAGCCGCTGACCCGCCGTGCGACCCGCGGATCTAGCTTCTCCGCGTCTGCCGCCTCACACCAACGACGTTCCACCGCCCTTGGGGTCGCCTCAGCGTCGCCGACCCCGCGCCAGCTTCTTCCTCGCGCTCGCCTTCCTCCTCTCGCCGTCGCGCCGCTGCAACCCGAGGTGAGACCCGCGTTCGACCCGTTTCCTCTAACGGGTCGCGAACAGTCTGGGTTGGGTTAGCTTGGGCTTGGGCCGTGGGCTGGTGCTGGGCCGAACCTTGGCAGGCCTACTGCCTTGGTCTGGGCCGGACTATTCATGGCCCAGTCCGTTTAAATAAAAAAACAATATATATATATATTTATTTATTTATTTATTCATAATCTGGTATATAATTTTGGAAAAAAATTATATATTTACTTTGAGAAAATTATGATCAATTTAATTCTGGTACTTTCAGGAAAATATAAATATATATACTTTGATAAATAATTAAATTATGTTTTGGAAAACTATTATTATTTGAAAAAAATATAAACATCATGAAAATAATTCCTGAAAATTTTATATATTTATTATTATTTTCTCTGGAAAATTATGGTTGTGGAAATATATATATATATATATACTTTGAAAATTAAAGGTAATTATATTTTGTGTTAGAAATATTATTATATACATTTAGAAAAAAATAAATACTATATATATTTTCTGGAAATTATAAATACGTTATTATTTTTCCGGGAAAATATGGTAATTATTATTTTGGAAAAAGTATATCATTTTATGAAAATATTTTGAAAAGAGTTTTAATTAAAGTATGGTACCAAAATTATATTCGCATATACATATGGTATTATATTTTCGGTAAAAGATGATAATAAAAGATATGTAACCGGGATGGGTTATTTCGCAGTTTTGGCATCATAGCATACCGATTATGTGCATTTATGTGTATCTATTGTTTTATTGTATAGGTTCGGATATCGGACAGTTTCCCGAGGAGCCGGCGTCGGACCGGTCATTGTTTCCGGAGTTGAGTAATCGGCCAAGGTGAGGATGGATTTCCTTCAATATGTGCCTGTATTACTCGGTTGTTGTGTTTGTTGATTATTGCATTGTTGGATGTTGCATTCGTTGTGGTTTGATTCGGGATGTTTATCCTTTTGTCTTGATTGTTGTCGGATGTTTATCCCATGTTGGTTTGGATGTTTATCCCATGTTGGTTTGGATGTTTATCCTTGCGTCTTTTTGGTTTAAAATATAATGGAATTAATAATAAATTGTGGTAAGGATGTTGATCCTTGATTTTGGATAGGGATGTCTATCCCGGTATTTTGGTTAGGGATGTTGATCCCTGTGATTTGATTTTGACAATGATATTATAATTGTCACGTGGTAAGTAGTGGTACGACTCGATGGTTTGAGACTGTTTTGTGGTGGCCATGACCTGGGTTACTTGTGATAATCATGTCTATGCTTGGGATGTCTATCCCGTGATTATTTTTGGGATGTCTATCCCTGGGTTCGTATTTTTGGGATGTCGATCCCTGGGTTCTCTGGATTTGGTCTGGCACCCGGAATATGTTGATAACCAGGTCTGACCCCTAGCTTATCCGTGACGGGGCCCGGAAAGATAAAATTGGAAATGGATTTTTGATTTAGTCTTTATGGTCTTGGATCGGTTTTGGGTCGAGTTTTTGGTTTGGTATGTATTTTGGCAGTTTTTGCTTGTTTACAGCTTTGAGTAATTTTTAGTGTTGCATATTGATCGTCTATCCATGGTTGTGAGCACTTCGGACTCACCCCTCACCAGCGGGCTTTCATCCCGTAGGATGAGTTATTTATGGTACAGGTTTGGTGCATACCAGACAGGCTGCTGCGTTATCCCTTGGACAGGGCTCGAATCTATAGTTTGCATCAGTGTCGCATACAGTATTTTGTGAGTTATTAAGTCTTCCGCTGTGCATTATTTTTACTATTGTTGGGCCAATGGGCCGATTATGTTGATATCGGTGTTTTTATTTTGGGCTGTTGAGCCCGAGTTTCTGTTGTATACACTGTATGCTGGGATTTGTATGGTTGGGTCGTCACAGTTCTGGCTCGTGTTTACTGTGTACGGTAAATACGGGTCGAGGCGTTTCATTTTGGTAGCGGAGCGGGCGTTAGGTCTTGTTGGGCAGTCCTTGTGTGTTGTTGTTCTTGTTTGCATAGTTCGCTCCATTTGTTTATTATTTTATATCATTTTAGTTAGTGCATTATGGATCCAGTCAAGAGACGCCAGCTGTCGCAGAACATACACATAAGAGGTAAATGATGCCATAAATAAGCAGAAATATAAATATTATTAATAATACTAATATTTTCATTACAAGTATAAATAATACATTGATATTTTATAAAAAGTAAAAATACATTCATCGCCTTGGAACGACGTTGACCCTGAAGCTGTTGGGGTCATTGTTGATGTTGACCGTGATTGTCGCTCCACGAGAACCACATGTCGCCTGCGTTGTTCTGGCCAGGAAGCTCGAACCGGTTTGCTGCAGGGAACCGGAGTGGGATGAGACCGTGATCGTCTTCAGGTTGCCATTGGGTCTCCGTGAGAAGAACCATGTTTGGTTTGTATTGGTTCTTCAGGTCCCTCAGGGTACGGGAGAACTCCTGGGAACGCCTTGCAACTCCTCTGCAGCTCCACACCAGCAGTCGAGCCTTTGGCCAAGTTGGAGGTAATCGAGTCATTCTGGGCATGCTCTAGGCTGTCATCGAGAGTTGATAGTAGGCACCTTGCTCCAGGATTTGGCAAGTGGATTCTAGGTTGAACTCCTGAAGTCTTTTGGAGATGAAGAACATGACGGAGTTTGCCGAGCCGTAGAAGGAGGTCCTCAGGGTGCCATGGTCCTCCAGGAAGAACGTCTCTTCCATGGGAGTGACGAATAATCTGGACGAGTAGAGTTCGTCGATGAAGACCAGTTGTGCCATTCTGCCGAGCTCGTTCGGTAGTTCTTCTGGACGCTCGTTGATCATACTGTAGGCCAGCCGGTTTCTTCTGCCTAGGTTGGCACCTTCGACGAAGAAGATGGATGATGGAGCAGGCATTCTGACTTGGCGATTTTGTTTTTTTTTTTCTGAACGTGTTTTTGTGTTTATTTTTCAAACGTATTGCAAACTCTCTCTCAAATACTTTTGGTGATTAACACCTCACTGCTCCGTCTTTTATACTCTTATGGGGAGCGTGATTACCGTTTTCGATTTTCAAGATTTTGCTTTTTGAAAATTTTTTCGTTGCTTCATTTATTACTACGTTACTTTATACATTTTTCGGGCTACAAATGCCAGTGTTTTTCAACCCTTTTCCACTTTACGATTTTCTAACGCCTTGGCTACCTTGGCGTTTTTTTTCATGGTTTTACTATATTTTCTTGCATCTCTCATCACATGCATCCGTGACCGTTGAGGCTAGACTGATGGGACCACACCTTGAGTAGAGTATATGTGCGACAAGCTTACAGCTGTTCGGACATCGTGGAGAGATACGAGACTTGGCAGACGTTTTTGGCTCATGCGGAATTTGTGGACAAGTGGGTAATGTTTCTTTCGAGGGACACAGGACGTGCTCGTGATCATCGCCTTACGAGTTAACGGACGTCTTTTTCACGAGGTAACTGACGTCACCGTTAGTTGTGCGTGTCACGTTTCTCGGGATCGAGGATGGTTACGATCGATCTAGAGCGCCGAGCATGAAAACATATTTTTGTTTTAATTTCTTTATGTTTTGATTTTGTTAAACGAGTTTTGTTTTTAATTTCTTTATTTTTGATTTTATATACTTATTATTAATTTTTGTTTTGCTTTGAGATGTTTTGATATTCTGTTTAACATAAGACTTTGTAATATAAGAATTTTGATTTAAAAAGGAAACTTATTTTATTTAATTCATAACGGTTTTACAACGGGGAAGAAGTACTCTATTGAGTTACATGCTTCTCTAGGTCTTTTACAAGTTTTTGGACGTTTTTCATGTGAGGGAAGAGCTCCGCGCACGTCAGTTCTATCTGCATCACCGCCGAGCTGATCTTCTTCAGTGAGACGTTTAGCTGCGTCAGTGTCTGCTGCGGAGTGCTGCTTTCGGCAGTTGCCTTGCCCTTCTTATCCTCAGCCTTCTTGTTGGCACGCTTCTTACGCCGTCTGCTGGAGACGACCATGTGTTCCTTCAGGCCGATGATGTTGGTTTTGAACCGCTTCTTGGGAGGTTCTTCATCAGAGCTTGTCGGGAAAGCAGTGCCGCCGATGTAGCTGTTGTTCTCGGAGTCAGAGGTAGTTCGACATCGAATTGGAGAGTCCATAACTGTGTGTGAGTTTGCCAGTCATGAGGTTTGGTTCTTATAGAGGACGAGATGTCGCTTAAGGGTATAAGCGGTATCTCGGGTTGAGTTTGGACACCTGGCAGAGTGTGCCAGAGGCTTATCGTGGTAGGACCCACGGATAAGATAGAATTTCGAGGAAGAAATTCTTTTTAAGGTGGGTAGACTGCAACAGCCCGGGTAAAAATTTGGATTTTTACCGGGACTGTAAAAGTCTTTTTACCGTGATTTACTGTTGAATTAATCTTGGGTAATCAATTCAAGGTAAATCGGGCGTCGTTTTTCAAAACCGAGAGTTTTCCCGCGCTCGTGATTTTTCCGTGGATTTTTCGGACCTAAGTTGGTATTTCTCGGGTCCCGGAATTTTCGGAAAAATCACACCGGAAAATAAATAAGGGGGTATCAGTTATTTTCTGGTCCGGACCGGACTCGCTCTATAATGCAGACAAGCTGCATTATTAAGGATTCACATGTGTACAGTGTTTTCATCGGTTTATAAAGAGGAAGGCAGAGAAGAAGGAGAGGAAGAGGGGAAGAGGAGAAGGAAAAAAAAAAGAGAGAAAAAGAAAAAGAGAGAAAAGAAGAGAGGGGGAAAAAAAAGAAAAAAAGAAAGGAAAAAAAAAAGAGAAGAAAAGAAAAGAAAAAAAAAGGAATCGAAAAAACAGAGGGGAAAAGAAAAAAAACGGGAAAATACAGAAAATTAAAATTTAAAAAAAAAAGAGAGGAAGAAATAGAAAAAAAAGGAAAAAAAAAGAAAGAAAATACAGAAAATACAGAAAAAAAAGAGAGAAAATACAAAAAAAGAAAAAAATGGGATGAACAGTGCGTCACCCCGGCTTCTCATCAGTACTGTTCACCAGGAGGCGTTCCGCGCCGCCGTTCGCCGCACCGACCACACCATGACCTTTCCCGTGACGTCGCTAACCTCCCGCAGCCCTTTCCTCCCGTCCCCGCTGCGAGACGCGCCGCCGAGAGCCGTTGACCCGCCGTGCGACCCGCGGATCTAGCTTCTCCGCGTCAGCCGCCTCACGCCGACGATGCAGCGCCGCCGTTCCACCGCCCTTGGGGTCGTCTCAGCGTCGCCGACCCCGCGCCAGCTTCTTCCTCGCGCTCGCCTTCCTCCTCTCGCCGTCACGCCGCTGCAACCCGAGGTGAGACCCGCGTTCGACCCGTTTCCTCTAACGGGTCGCAAACAGTCTGGGTTGGGTTAGCTTGGGCTTGGGCCGTGGGCTGGTGCTGGGCCGAACCTTGGCAGGCCTACTGCCTTGGTCTGGGCCGGCACTATTCATGGCCCAGTCCGTTTAAATAAAAAAAACAATATATATATATTTATTTATTTATTCATAATCTGATATATAATTTTGGAAAAAAATTATATATTTACTTTGAGAAAATTATGATCAATTTAATTCTGGTATTTTCAGGAAAATATAAATATATATACTTTGATAAATAATTAAGTTATGTTTTGGAAAACTATTATTATTTGAAAAAAATATAAATATCATGAAAATAATTCCTGAAAATTTTATATATTTAATTATTATTTTCTCTGGAAAATTATGGTTGTGGAAATATATATATATGTACTTTGAAAATTAAAGGTAATTATATTTTGTGTTGGAAATATTATTATATACATTTAGAAAAAAAGATAAATACTATATATATTTTCTGGAAATTATAAATACGTTATTATTTTTCCGGGAAAATATGGTAATTATTATTTTGGAAAAAGTATATCATTTTATGAAAATATTTTGAAAAGAGTTTTAATTAAAGTATGGTACCAAAATTATATTCGGATATACGTACGGTATTATATTTTCGGTAAAAGATGATAATAAAAGATATGTAACCGGGATGGGTTATTTCGCAGTTTTGGCATCATAGCATACCAATTATGTACATTTATGTGTATATATTGTTTTGTTGTATAGGTTCGGATATCGGGCAGTTTCCCGAGGAGCAGGCGTCGGACCGGTCATTGTTTCCGGAGTTGAGTAATCGGCAAAGGTGAGGATGGATTTCCTTCAATATGTGCCTATATTACTCGGTTGTTGTGTTTGTTGATTATTGTATTGTTGGATGTTGCATTCGCTGTGGTTTGATTCAGGATGTTTATCCCTTTGTCTTGATTGTTGTCGAGAAGTTTATCCCAAGTTGGTTTGGATGTTTATCCTTGCGTCTTTTTGGTTTAAAGTATAATGGAATTAATAATAAATTGTGGTAAGGATGTTGATCCTTGATTTTGGATAGGGATGTCTATCCCGGTATTTTGGTTAGGGATGTTGATCCCTGTGATTTGATTTTGACAATGATATTATAATTGTCACGTGGTAAGTAGTGGTACGACTCGATGGTTTGAGACTGTTTTGTGGTGGCCATGACCTGGGTTACTTGTGATAAGCATGTCTATGCTTGGGATGTCTATCCCGTGATTATTTTTGGGATGTCTGTCCCTGGGTTCGTATTTTTGGGATGTCGATCCCTGGGTTCTCTGGATTTGGTCTGGCACCCGGAATATGTTGATAACCAGGTCTGACCCCTAGCTTATCCGTGACGGGGCCCGGAAAGATAAAATTGGAAATGGATTTTTGATTTAGTCTTTATGGTCTTGGATCGGTTTTGGGTCGAGTTTTTGGTTTGGTATGTATTTTGGCAGTTTTTGCTTGTTTACAGCTTTGAGTAATTTTTAGTGTTGCATATTGATCGTCTATCCATGGTTGTGAGCACTTCGGACTCACCCCTCACCTGCGGGCTTTCATCCCATAGGATGAGTTATTTGTGGTACAGGTTTGGTGCATTCTAGACAGGCTGCGGCGTTATCCCTTGGACAGGGCTCGGATCCATAGTTTGCATCAGTGTTGAAACGCCCCGACCCGTATTTACCGTTCACAGTAAACACGTGTCGGAACTGTGACGACCCAACCAAAATAACCCAGCATACAGTGTGAACTACGATAACTCGGCCCAACGGCCCAAAATAGTAAAACAACATAATTAACAAATCTGGCCCAATGGCCCAATAATAACAGAAGTATGCACAGCGGAAGACTTAAACTCACATAAACACTGTATGCATAAATGCAAACTATGGATCCAAGCCCGTCCAAGGGAAACGTCGCAGCCTGTCTGGAATGCACCAAACCTGTACATGAAACAACTCATCCTACGGGATGAAAGCCCGCAGGTGAGGGGTGAGTCCGAAGTGCTCACGACAATG